>JAODKM010003956.1:0-26810 GCA_026780845.1 Petrocephalus sullivani
CTCATCACATGCGAGGTCCGGAGTTTGATTTATGTGTGAGAGAGAGATAGAATTATAGAGGATTATAGAGTCATAGACGCGTAGGTTAATTTTGACTACCACATATAACTTTTCACCTAACTTAAGCAGCAGCTAATCTTCCCGCTAGAAGGAACACACGGCTCCTCTCTCTGGTGGAGCTGCACGCTCCCCCTATTCCCAGCTATTAGGACTAATCAAAGGCAAAATAATAAAAAAACGCTAATCACAGGCGAGATAGTGTGTCTTACCTCGAGTGGAGGAAAGTACCTTACAGACAAACTATGAGTCACACACAATGTACGTAAGGTGACACCTCTTAATACTGCAAATCGGTAGGGTTTCTATGGGAAGAAAAAATTTCGACACCAGGTCTTATACCCAGAGGTTACGCCAGGACAGGAAAATAGAGCAATTAGCAAACAGCAGTTCTGGGCTCTAGAACTTGAGAATGAATTTTCTAGTCTGCTAGTAGAATTCTAGCTAATTTCAATTTAGGGGATTTTACTTTATTCATCTTACCAAGACACTCTGATTTTGATTGTTTCTTTGATAAATCACATATTCCCTCTGTTGATCAGAGAGTTGCAGAGGAACTAGAGAAGCCAATCTCTATTGCAGAGCTCAGTGCAGCCCTGCTGTCTCTACAAAATGGAAGATTTCCTAAATTGGAAGGTTATCCATGTGAGTTATATAAGAAATTCTGGCATAAGCTAGCTCCATTGCTATTAGATATGTTTCACGAATCGTATGGCTCTGGTTTCCTTCTCTAGACTTTCACGCAAGTTTCCATCTTCCTCCTCTTGAAAAAAGGTAAAGATCCCTTAGTCTGTACCTCTTAACGCCCCAAAGGTTTGCTGAACATTGATCTCAAATTGTTACGACTAGAATCCATTCTCCCATCTATTGTCTCCACAGACCAAACTGGGTTTATTCGAAAAAGGCACTCCTTCTCTAAACTCAGACATCTGTTTAATACAATTTATAATGTCTCCGCTTCAGACACTCAGGAGTCTCTGATATCATTACACAACAGAATGGAATGGAGTTTTCTTTCTTGTACATTGGAGAAATTTGGTTTTGGGAAATTTTTTCTTTCTAGGATTAAGCTACTGTACTCCTCTCCACAAGCCTCAGTCTGGACAGGTAGTTCAGCCCTCTAAGCCCAGTACTATTTGCAGCTGCAATCAAACATGTTTCAACAGCACTTTGATCTAACCCATAAATTATTGGTATGACTAGAAATGGTGTAGATTTGAAGGTCTCCATCTATGTGGATGATCTTCTGTTGTATGTCTCTAATTTGCCTGTTTCTGTCCCTGCCACCCTTGATATTCTTCATTCATTCATTCAGATATCTGGATACAAATCAAACTTAAATAAAGGTGAATTATTTCCCATTAATATAGCTGCTTCATTTTCCCTCACATAACCTACCCACCATTGTTTTACTTATCGTAAATTTAAAGGTCTTTCTAGGGCTAATTTTACCCCCTTGCTCTCTCAAATCCAAGTTGATTGTGAACGCTGGTCCATGCTCTCAGACCTTCTTTCATAAGGTTGGTTCCCTGATTTCCGAGTTTATTTGGAGCAAGAAGGTCCCCAGATTGCATAGACAGCACTTACAGAGGCCCAGGAAACGAGATTTACCAGGATTGGTTTTACCGAATCTCAGGTTTTATTATTGGGTAGCCAATAGGATTCTCAGATACTGGCTTCATTATGAGGCCTCCGACCCTCACATGACCTGGCTGGTTATGGAGGCAAACTCTGCCATGCCGGTATCCTTGAAGGCCCTAGTGCATTCTCCTCTTCAGTTCTCTATCTCTGTTTATACCAAGTATATGATTGTTAAAACCTCTCTCAGAATTTGGGCTCAGTTACTTTGGTATCCAGCCATTCTCTATGTATGCCCCTCTGACGGCTATTCACGCATTTCCTCCCTCTTTAATCGACACCTTTTGGTATTTTGAAGACTTATATGTATATAGATATATAGATAACATTTATTTTTGCCCATAACACATTCCCTTGTGTCCTCAGTTACCCTATGATTCGGTTTTAGATGGTTTTTTGATTCCAATTCCAAATGTGAAAGGTTCAATATTGTACATTTACAATCAGATTAATCTTGTACGCTCTGATTCATTGAACTCAAGTCTTGTGGGAGGGGGATTTGGTGCAGGTAATTTCAGAGGGTTGTTGGAGATTTTAAAACACACATTAATCTTCTATTTGTGCAAGACATGGTCTAATTCAGCTTAAAATAGTACATTGTACCGATTACACTAAGGCTCAGCTCTCGATGATGTATGATGATGCTTCCTCTGTGTGGTAGGTGTCAACAGTCTCATACCAGTGGTGGGCCATCGAGATCAGCAAGGCCTTCTCTGCATACGATAACGTCAGCATTTTCATGTTCTGTGATTGGATGGTCAGAGAACGAACCAGTCAAAGCTAGCAAATCGCGTTCTGTAGCAATATGCTCAAGCTAAAATATGGAGCAGCTGTACACATTGGCATGTTTGGCAGTGACTGTCCCCATGTCCAGTGCTTCTGTTGAGCGGACATTCTCAGCCCAAAAGCAAATAAAAATAAATACGACTGGACAGATGTGACTTTCAGCATTAGCATCCTTGGCGATCCGATAAAATTACTTATTGTTGGAACTGAAAGGCACAAACAACCTGTACAAGAGGGTGATTGAACTGTTCCTGAGGAAAGAAAGGAGGATGGATTTTGCATAGAAATAATCAGAAAATTGGTGAGTGCAATGCATTTTATTTATTTTTTATATTTTTGTCATTTTATTATGTTGATATTGATGCTTCTCCTACATACTGTATGACGGGCATCTGTGGCTACAGTGAAATGAGATGTTGAATTGCGATAATTGGGTTTCTTGTTGTAGTAATGCCATTCATTCTCACTTCATGAGAGACCCGTCTGTGATGCCACACCCTGTTATATTGTGTTTCTGTATAATACTGATGGTTTCTATAGCTGTGGAATCATACTGACGGTATTAAGAGGTGGATTAATTCAGGTAGAACACCATTTCAGGGTGGATGGGGGCGGCGGTAGAGCCAAACAGCCTTAGTGCACTGTTGGGGGTTTTCCATCACTGCCCTCCTTTCCTTTGTCTAAAAAGAAAGCCCTAGCCTTTGTCATACTACTTCCTAGGAGATTGATGTTGACTAAGTGGAAATCAGCAGCACCTCTCTCTCATGCCCATTGTATAAGAGACACCCTCTATTTTATTAGAATGAAAAAGATCAGATTTTCACTAAGGGATCTCCCCAAAACATTTGAGAATATATGGGGCTCTTTACTAAGAAATTTCCCACTCACCCCTGACTGACGGGATTCTCGTGGCATGACTGGGTATTTTTTACTTTGTGTGCTGTGATGTAGGGAATGGTCTACTGCTTTGATTGTTCGTGGCCATTATGGACAAAACTGACTATGAACTGTCTTTATTTGCTTTACTTTATTCACTTATTTAGTTAGTTATTTGTTTATATATTTATTATTACTTGTTATTATTACTTGATCACTGGTTTTCTGTTTTGTACTATTAGCGTTTATGTTCCCTGGGGTTCTGTAAGTTCTCTACAGTTCATATCTGTAATTTGTTTTCTCTGTTGGTAATTATGCAGCTGTAAAAATCAAAGTTTAAAAAAAATAGTTCTGATGCTGTCAGGGTTGGTACTCGTCGGTCCCTGTCCTATGCAACTTACAACCTACCATTTTAGCCAGCAGACGTGTCTGGTCACCCTCTCTGTCTCGTAGGCATAGTCCCTAGTGTGATTTCCCACTCACCAGGCTGACGCATAGCTCAAGAGGTTGAGCATGCAGCTCTGAGGTTCAATGCGTTTGAGGCTGGCCAGTCTTGTGTTTTGGTTAATTCACTTTGGTTTTATTTTTCTTTTGTGTTTTATACTGTTTTCTATGTCTTTGTTTTGTGTTCCTGTTTTGGTCTTCCCTGCTCGTATTGTACATTATTTAATTATGCTCTACTTATACTAGTTCCTAGTCTTTTCCTAGTGTTGTTAGCCCTCTTTGTTTATTAATGTTCCCTAGTTTCTGCTCTTGTTAATTGTAAGTTATTCCCCCTGTGTCTTGTTGTTCTATTGCTTTCTTGGTAAATCTTTTGATAGTCCTCACCAGCCCCTTTGTAAGTTATCATTATCAGCATATTTAAGTGCCAGCCTTTGTTCATTTCCCCAGTCAGTCCTTGTAGGTGTTACTCCATGTCTCAGTATTTGTATGCAGTTCCTTGTCTTGTTCCCGGTTTTGTTCCATTCTCTTTTGGTGTTACTCTATGGTTGGGAAAGATATAAACAACTCCCGTATTGCATGCTTTCCGAAGTCGCACCATCCGCACGGACGCAGAAAAACTACTGTACAAGCCCAGTACTCGAACCGACACCGCTAGCAATGGTGCCGTGACGTCCAGTTCGTAAAACCAAATGAATGTGCGCGGGGTAGCCCAGCTAGCAGCAGCACAAATATCATGTACCGTAATGCCTCTAAACAAAGCCCACGAGGTAGCCAGAGCCCTGGTGGAATGAGCCCTCAAACCCGGCAGGGGCCGTAGACCCACGGCACTATACGCCAAGCGAATAGGGTCCAACAGCCAGTGGGACAGACGCTGAGAAGAGACAGACCTACCTCTGTGAGAAGGAGCCCAGGACACAAACAGCTGGTCACTCTTCCTAAAGCACCGTGTCGGCGTAAATCCGCAGCGCGCAAACGGGACACAAACTCGCAAGGCTGACAGAAATCGAAAGCTTCTCCTTCCCTTCTCTGGAGATTGCACTTCTGCCGCATAGCCTCTACGGTCGGAATGAAAAGGTGTTTTGGGTTGACCAGGGCATCGAGGAGGTCCAGCTTCTCCCTGTCGCTCAGGCTGGACAGATTCAGCCAGAGTGCCCATTCGCCAGTGACAGCGAGGCCCATCGCGTGCCCACAGCTCTGAACTGCGCCGCGTGAAGCGCGCACATTCAGATCCGTGATAACGCATATCTCCTCCCAAATGGCTGGGTTCGGGGTCCCAGAGTCCAGTTGTTTGGCCATCTCCTCCAACAGCTCCGCCTGATACGCAGTCAGGAGCGGGGTGGCATTCAGCGCCCTGACCGACAGCGCAGAAGATTTAAATATCTTCTGATATATGGAGGTGGTGAAGTGCTCCGATCTGCTCGGGAGAGAAGGGTTAGTCGCGGAGAACAACATCCTCCTGGTCGGATGGAGTTAGCGGGCCACCGAAGGCTCCACCTTGGACGGGCTGGAGAGCCTAAGCTCTGCCATGCCACTGACATCCAGCACAGAGTAACCCTTGACGGGTACGCGGCTGGAAAAGGGTCTATCCCAAAAGCGCTTAACCTCTGCTAAGCACGCAGGCCCTGCAGGTAGCGATTGTCTGCAAGGTGGCAGCCAAGAGGGGAGCCTTTTACCATCATAAAAGTCCCTCTCGACCCCAGGGCTGCTTTGAGGCATGGACCAGTCAATCCTCAACCTGGCTGCGGCCCTATTACAGACCTCGATCAGATCGACGTCGACAGGGGCAGAGGGTTCCCTGCCCTGTGCACTCGGGGGCCTAGATGCCTGCACTGCGGGGGGGATTGAAACCATGAGCCCGCAGGCGGCAGGCCAATGGCTGGACGTAACATCCCTGACCCCACTAGGGTCCCGGGTGGGGGAGGCGGAGGCCATGGAGAGCGCAGAGAAGGCTCGGAGCAGCGAACTCCTGAGGTGAGTATCCAAATTAGCTCGCCTTTACGCGTTAGCTAATGAAGGATATAGCTCGCTTTGACGCGTAGCCAAGAAAAAATAGCTCGCCTTGACGCGGTAGCTAACAAAGATAACTTGTCTTGACGCGGTAGTTATGCCCGAAAAGACAGCGAGGTTAATTCCGCTAACTACTCGAGATCAGGTCACTCAGCACTGAGGGGAGCAGGACTTACTGTGGGACCTGCGTTCGGCGATGTATGCCGTCGTTTGTGAACAAGCAGGGGACAGTACGGTCCTGGAGCACTGAGGAAAGCTTCCGGTCTTCACAGGGAAGAGAGCAAGAATGCCGTACCGGTGGGCTGCAGCGGTAGATATGGGGAGGCGGGGCTCCCATGTCATGGCTGTGACTGGTCCGTCTGTGATGGATGTGGTGTCATTGGTGCTTCCGTGGTCGGGCACGCCAGAGGCGTAACCCATAGTGAGATACCGAGCGAATGGTTGAAAGAGAACTATACAATAAATTTAACTTCCAACTCTAACTATTCCAAAACATATGTACAGTAAGTGGCATCCACCTCTTACATAGTGTCTCTAATAAATGTCCTTCTGCTGGTGGCATGTATATTGTACCCCAAACTACCCTAGTCCCAGCCCTGCTCAAATCCCAGGGCAGCTCTCAGACGGCATACGCAGTTTGTTGTCAGTGCATACTCGCGCTGCAGCGGAGGAGATCAAGCTGTGTCAGAACATTATTATATCGGAGTTGCGCTAAAATTATGTTAAGCAGATAACTATCAAGATTTCAGGTGAACTATTTATTTTGGGTTATATATCATGAATAGATTTTCTTTATCGCTTCATGAAATTGTAAGATTACAGACTCCAGTAATTATAAACGTTCCATATGCAAAGTTATGTTACTGCAGTCGTACCTGTGATTACCATTATTTTGATCATATTTTATGTTATTCTATTTCACTCATATTATTTTACTTTTTTTTTTCGTTTTATTATTTTTTTTTATTCTTATGACTGTTGTCTTCTTTGTCATAAGACGTTCGTCAGTGTGGTTGCATAATGTGCTTTACAAATAAAGCAGAATTGGATTAGATTACCAATGAGGACACCAAGGTCAGGTATTTTTTTTGTCAAGTTTCATTCATGAAAGTTGATGAAAGTGATAATTATCCGTGCATAAACGACGCTGGTTGGCCATTGCTGTGGCCTTGATTGCAGTAGCCTCAATATTATGGGAAAGTTAAGCCGTAAAACCACAGGACAGGGGCGTTTTAGCTTCTGAAATATCAAATATTTTAGATATCTGTGCTGGAGCTCAGGATTTCTCAGGAAGGTGGCTGTTTTAATTAAAACAATATTATCATGTATTGAATTTTTTATTTAATTTTTTGCAGTCTTTAATTGCTGACCATTTAGCACATAGCTAAATGATGTTAGGAATCTAGTACAGCCAATGTAATATGCTGTGCCTCGTGCATGATTGCGCACAGCAGTTAAACTCCACGACGTCTAATGTTAAATTGTGCTATTTTCTTGAACAATTCTCTTGAACAAAACCTAACCCGACCCAGAAAAATAGCTTTTAACATTATCTTTCACTTCCTGAGACTTTTGCACAGTACTGTACACACAAATTATTTGCAATGCAGAGAAACCCTTTAGCCTAATTGCATGTCTTTGGAATACGCCAGGAACCTCACGCAGTGCAGGAAATTCACACACAGCTCTGACTGAGAGGTACGACAGCTATCTGTCCACACCCCGCCTCAGAACACACCTCTATAATGCAATTAAAAAAAAAAAAACTGGAAAAAACATGGAAACACACATAAATACTGATAGGAAAAGTATCTACATAAGAAGTTCTGTTTCACAAACACATATATTGATTTTTAATAACATTAATAATAAATAACGAGAAGGTAGGTGGTGTGATAATGAAATATGTCTGCTGGCATGAACACTGACTACCACATGCCATCTCAAATTAAATGACTCACACAGAACAGGCAGGTGCTGCCAGTGCTAGCATGAGACTTTCCCTTCAAATCACAGAGCTTCTGCCGAAGTGCAACATCACAGCATGGATGGCTTGGACCTGCTAGTTCTGTGTTGTGAATGTGTTTGAAATAGAAACTGAAAAGTTAAAAGAGAAAAGGTGTCGATTAAATCCAAAAGCAACGCACTTCAGATGTGCTTGGTATCATGGCACGAAGAATAATCTAATGTATTATTTTTATTATTCTTATTAGTATTACTATTAGAATATATGCAAATAAACAGAAGCAGCCATGTGCCATGTGCTGCTTTGGATGGGCTTCCCCTCTCAAATAGGATAAGTGGTTAGACGACGGATTGACACTGAACACTCACTGGGACTGATGAATAGCACAGGGCTGGGTTATTTTAATCACTTGACCAAGTATTTTAAGTTGTAAGCAAAGCTTTTAGACCATGCCAATCTCCAAACTGCCCAATTATTGTTCCTAAGACAAAGCATGTACATGTAGCATGTAGAACGGTAACGATTTGAAGAGGATACGAGTGATGTTCTTCCTGAAATGCAATAATTTATTTATTTTTTTGCAGCCCACATTCATCAATGGCTGTACCTGCTACATGCTCTAAATACTCCAACTTCAACAAGGCTTCTGCAACCTGCTGCTCAGCTATACTTGGGAGTGTGCCTAGGTATAAAACAGGAGCTTCCTCTTCCGCACACTCCTCCTCCCGGCAGTCAGCAAACGAATCAAGTAATGATGGTGATGCTAGTTATTATCACAATACCAGGTATAAAATTAATAGGGTGTGTGTCTGCGACTCTTACGAGACTTCGATAAACAGGGTGGAAAACTACATCTAATAAACACGCAAAAGACACTTTAATTTCTCTTCAGAAATTATTATTTTTTATTTATATGAACAAAGTACTCCCTTTCATTAGATAAATTCCTGCATGTACAAAAGTGACAGCTGAATGTGAACACCACTTTTTGAATTTGACTAACTTTTGTGGAATGTACTCTGATGTACAGTTAAGGCATTCCATGTCTTAAATGTGCTTGGACATTTTGAATATGTACATGGTTATTGATCAGTGCATCTAAAATGTGGATGTTTGAGTTGAGTTTGAGGATGTTTATGTAGGTCGGACCTACTGAACACCGCGTACACTATTACATTCACAGGGAGTGAGAGAGCGAGATGGAGAGAGAAACAAATGTGAGGCAAGCCAACCTAACACAGATACAACGCTTTACAGTTACTCTTTGCTGAATTTTCAAAGTACAAACTTAATTGTCAGTTTATTAGCTACACATAGCGAGAATACATTCAGTCTTATACAGCAGTCCTGCAATAAATCATACCTTCATGGAGATAATAATGTTCCCCTTTTGTTGAAACTGTTTAAGGGAGATGCTCATTAAGCAGTTCATTTGGAGGATTGAATTGGTGGTTCTATTAAATTGTAATGTGATATAAGAAAATAAGTAATTTACAACCGAGAGGAGGCCATTCGGCCCATCAGGCTTATTTGGGGAGAACTCAACTAATAGCTCAGAGTTGTTCAAATCTTATCTAGCTCTGCTTTAAAGGAACCCAAGGATTTGGCTTGCACTACGCTATCAGGAAGACTATTCCATACTCTAACTACACGCTGTGTAAAGTAGTTTTTTCTCAACTCCAGTTTGAAATGTTCTCCCACTAAATTCCAGCTATGACCATGAGTTCTCTTATTTAAACTAATGTTGAAGTAACTATTTAATTGGACAGCATCCAGACCTGTTAAAACCATAAATACCTGGATCATGTCCCACCTTAGTCTGAATAGAATAGTCTGAATAAGGCTGAATAGATTGAGCTCAACTAACCTTTCCTTTTAAGACATTCCTTTTAGCCCAGGAATAATTTTTGTAGCCCTGAGTGGAACCCTTTCTAAGGCAGCAATGTCCTTTTTAAGGTAAGGTGACCAGAACTGTGACAAGTGACAAGAATTTTCAATATTAAGTATATCATGTTATATCAGGTGATATCATGACAGTCCTAGTGGAGACCAAAAAACTGGTCTCCACAATGTCAAAATAACAGGTTTTTATTACATTGTGGGGTCATTTGATCCCACAATGTAATATAAATATAACCAATTTCACAGATACAGACAATAATTAACATACACTATATTGAAAAAGTATTGGGACACCCCTACAAATCATTGAATTCAGGTATTCCAATCACTTCCATGGCCACAGCTGTCAGGCCAGACAGAACCAGAGACCAGGGCCATAACACAGGAGCTCAGGGTCAGGAAAGGGTCAGGCAAACACAGGGGTTGATGTCAATGACCAGACTGGGGAGCACAGGATTGGGAGGCACTCTTATAGGGTTAACGAGGGGGAAACAAGCAGCACCTGGAGTGAGCCACATCAGGCTGTATAATGCAAACCCTTCGACTTGTTTTTTTGGATGGTAGTTAAATAAGATGCAAATCAATGAAATGATGGTTTTGCTTTTCATTATGTCACATTCTCTTCGTGACACTCACTGAAAAGCAATGACTCTTGTGCATCGCATTTCCACATGGCACGGTTTCTGCGTGCTGGGCATTGTAAAACAAAATGTCGCATCAACCATTTTTCCGTGTATGCTGAAGTCATTTTTGCATTTCAAGGTGGCACGAATTCGACCTCATAGTTTTATGTTCTAAATTATGATTTTATAACTGTGTTAGGATAGGCAAGTGATTAGCTATGGTGTGTTTCGACTTACACCAAAATTCGAGGTACTTCACTATCGTAGGAACGGAACTGTGTCGTAAAACAAATAAATTACATGTCCCCTAATCACAACCTTCAAGACTTACCACAAGGTGGAATATGTAACCTCAGAGTTGTCACTGGTTTCCAGGAATTCTGAGATCTCAGAAGAAATGAATGATGAGCAAGGGATGATTTCAGCAGTTATACTGTTTCTTATGGTTAAGGTCAAGAGCCAATGACAATGGAGCATGGTCAGAAATTAAAATATTCTGATATGAGAAAGAGATAATGTTTGATGTTTTAAATAATCAATTCTTGAGATTTATGACGTGAAAAAAATGAGTAATCCCTATTTGTGGGATGTTGCAGTCTCCAAATATCAATTAGATTCATGGAGGCCACAAAATTATTTAGGACTGTGGAGGCAGCAGAAGGTACCTGGTTTGTTTGGGCAGATCTGTCAAAAAAATGATCAAGCGTGCAATTAAACTCACAACCTGATCATGATCACATGTGTATCAGATTGGACAGTAAGTCAAATATCTTCCTAAAAATGTTTGGATCATTAAACTTCGGACCATATACATTCAAAATGTAAGATTTAATGAGTAAATATAGCAAGATATACCTGCCATTTGGGTCATGCATAATAAAGATATGTCTAAATGGGACTGTTTCACAAATCAAAATTGCCCAGGCTTTACTAGAGAATGTGGGCTTGTAAATCTGATCAACCCAGCTGCATCTAAGCAACTTTGCCCTAATAGGCTCAATATGTTTCTTGCAGGAATATAATATCAGCCAAGAGGGATTTTAAATGAGAGAACTACTGTAAGTACATGCTCCAGTTCACAGACTTCCTAGCTGGTGAAAGTAATGTCCCCACCACGTGAAGAAAAACTCGGACGCATAACTTAAGTAATTAAGTAATGTCAGTGTTGTAAAACTTCATGAAAACATAAAAACAAACCGATTTCAAACCAGAACATTAAGAACACTTTCCCCCTCACCCCATCCCACTTACCCAAACAAAGTGAGAGCACATTCCCCACAAACTCATACAGAGGACAAACTAAGTTATAGCCTAGCTACACTAGCACAGGAGCCCCGTTGCTGGATCTCCAATGGCATCAAAAAAATTTTCTGACAACAGTCATGGCAATGTCCCGATCTGTGTGGTTGCACAGCTAAGAGTCACATACCAGAAAGAATGTGCCAGCCATTGGGCATGCAATGTTCAGGACAAAGTCTCTGCAAAATACTCAGCTTCTTGTGGGGAGGAAAATACCTTCTCAGAGCCCCGTCGTACGGGGTCGATGAAACCATCTTCGCACCAACAGCCTTGAGCTACTTTCAGACATCATGAAAACCCTACAGCTGCTTCATCAACTCATCAACACAGCTATAATATCTTCTCCTTTATTTGGAGATGATGGATCTGGGCTATCATTATGCACGGTCGCGCATTTTCACCACATTGCTGCTTCACTAGACGGCATACTCGATCCACTACAAGTGGCCTGGGAAAGTTATTAGCGCCCAGCAGCTTGGGGATAAACCCCGTCAAAAAACTCTATCGGGCATCCGTTCTCAATTTTCTTGGGTAGACCAATATTTTAGATATTCTGACGCATGAAGCAGCTTCGAGGTTGATCACTTTCAAGAAGAGTGCATCATTCTCCGCACATATTTTCATGCATGCCTGTTCGACACGTGAAAGGCAACGGCCATAGTCAGAGTTAGCACCTACAATTTCTGCCATACGGTTCCCGAGACTCACCAGAGACGCTTGAAGGGAAGCTAGAGCTGCCTCTAACAAGTCGAATCGGTCAGTCATCATTTTATTCATATCAAATATTGCCAAAAGAATGTTAATATCAGTCTCACTGCCTATCTCTGGTGCTGCCATGGTAAGCTCTGCTAGCATTTCGTTAAGTCCCTTGCATCACCAGCAGATATGGGATAACTGCTGTCCATTCATCCATCCATTGTCCAACCCACTTAACCTAACAGGGTCGTGGGGGGTTCGGAGCCTATCCCGGAAGCTATGGGCACGAGGCGGGAACAACCCAGGATGGGGGGCCAGCCCATCGCTGGGCACACTCACACACCAGTCACACACACAGGCACACCTACGGGCAATCTGGCAATGCCAATCAGCCTCAGCATGTCTTTGGACTGTGGGGGAAACTCGGAGAACCCGGCGGAAACACCACAACGGCACGGGGAGAACATGTAAACTCCACACACATGGAACTGGGCAGGATTTGAAGGGACAACTGCTGTAATTATTATTATTGATTATAAAACTCAAGAGTGCTTTCCAGCAATTCTGCTCTTGCCGTAGATGGTCTGTGCACGTCCTTGCACTTTGTGCACAAGCAGATCCATTTTCTCTCTTCGTTTTCTTTTCTACTACCTGGCAAATCTGCCGTTATGATAGCAACCCGCCAAGGTGCAAGCACACCTAGGTCTTGCTTTTAATGGGCATGGGCGATGACACTGTGATTGGTTTATAGATGTTACGTCCCAAATACACCCATGACTAATTACGAGATGAAGTACAATTCTTTTGGACCATGCGCCTGGCACTACAACTATTTTTCCACTGTTGAACTAGAAAATTTGGGTCGATCACATCCTAAAACAACTTGCGCCATGAACGTCAGACCACATAAACTGGTTAATGATCATTCTTGGCACACGACAAGAAAACATATCTCCCGCATTCAACCCATATGTGACATTGCAGTAGGTAGCTAGCTGACCCCAGAATTGAACTAGCAACATTTTAACCACAAGTATGTATCCCTAACCATTAGGCTACCACTGCCTTACAGCATTAAAAAAGTGTTTTAATTCATAGTGTATGTGAATTACCCTCACCTGTTGTGTGTTCCTCTTAGTTCCCAGTGTTTAGTTAATTGGTTATGGTCTACACCTGTTCCTTGTTTAGCCCTCCTTTCCTGTGTATATATACAGTATGTGCCTGACCTTGCCTTATTCCTCAATCAGTTATTATGGGCACTGCATTTGTTAGTTCTTGTGTGGTCCATACATGTGCCTCCTGCCTGTGTTTCCTGAGCCTACAATCAAGCCTTTGTGGACCCTTTTCTTTTTGGTGTCAGTTTATCAATAGAGTTCATTTTGTCTTGGCAAGCCACAAGTGGATCATCCTTCCATCATGTCTCGAAATTACAGTGGACTGTATCAGTTTTTTTCATGTGTATTGCAACATGAATAGAGTAGACGCAACATAAGGATGTAGGCATCATTGTCAGTAACATTTTTAACTAGCCATACTGGGAAGTTATTACAGCTCTGGACCTCAACATACATTTGCTATAACAGTTTAATTTATAAATATCAACCTTGCTCATCATTTAAAATGTTTTGTGTACTGTTACTGTAAAGACTGCAGGCATACTTTGATATCACCAATCACCAATCTAGAAACAGTCCTGGGTCATGCACCCGGACATTGATCCCAACCATACCTGCAAATGTACAGCTGAATGGCTAGAAAAAGAAAAGAACCAAGGTGTCACAATGGCCCCGTCAAAGTCCAGACTGCAACCCAAATGAAATGCTGTGTTGGCACCTTAAGAGAGCTGTGCTTAAACGAATGCCCGCGAATCTCAATCAACTGAAGCTTCAATGTAAAGAAGAGTGGGCCAGAATTCCTCCACAATGATGTGAGAGACAGGTGGTTTAACAACCAATTATGGCGTGTACTTTTAGTTTGTGTAATTTTAAATGTAGTTTTTCACACATTGCTCCTCCATTTTGTCTTTATTTTCATTAAATAAACAATGATACGGTGGATTCTTTTGTGTGTCATTTTACACCTAAGGTTAGATTAAATAATTTCATAACCTGGTAAGGACTACTTGCCCTGAAATGTAAAACGATAAAACTGTACATGACTGTACAGCCCGATATCTCCTGCTGCAATTAAAATATTAACCATGCTATTCATTGATTGTGAACAGCCAAACATAATTCCCTTCAGGAATGTAGGGTTGCCAGTCAGCAATAATCCAATCTGCAGGGTACCATGTGACTTCATAGGGAAAACACAAATTGGTCAGACAGGATAGAAAGATCACTGCTCCCTGCTTCTGGACAGATAGTTTAGATCTGAACGCTGAATGTAAATTTAAGGGAGGTGGAAATTAAAGCAGAATACAGAAATTACGAAAAAAGACATTTTTGCAGTTTTTTTTTATTTTTGGGGGGGGATTCCTTTCATCAAAGGAAACAGATGCCACTATATATCTTTTACTCAGATATCGGAATTATTACATGCAGCTTATCTTTAGGGCTCAGTTAGGAAAGTAGAAAATAATTCTGTTCAAAGCAGAGACTAATGTACATGCACAAATGTTCCTTAATGTCATGATCAAATCAAAAAAATTCTGCAAAGCAGGAAATGCAACAGCACTTCAAAATACTGTATGCAAAAGCCTGAATATCCTTAGGAACCAAACTAATTACAGAAATGATGGGTTATTCTTTTCTTCTTAGGCACCTGCTTAGAAATTAATTTCCATGTAGCTCTTTTGTTCGGTCTTATGTTCTACTTCCACAAAATGTCAAGCCTTGCAGCCCTGTTAGGAACCGAGATCAAACTCCGGGTTTGTGAACATTTCAGAGAATGCATTTCAGCATCAGATTTTATTGAGCTAGTGACGTTATGAATGATTTACTACCAGTCCAAACTAGGTGGTTTTTATGCAGTCCATAAAGGTGCAAAACCAAATCGATTTGTTGAATTGATTCATTCCGATGAGTGCCAACTGGACTTACTAGGCCATCCTGGCATTCCTTCAGAAATGACCTCAGGTAAGGGATACCAATGCCACCTAAACACTACACATGGGTTACGTTGTTGAAAGTACATTGTTTTTGTAAGAAATAAATTATTACACAACTACACAACCTTTGCAATCTGTAGGTATCTACCCTCTGCTTTAAGTCTCTGCTTAGGAGGATATTTATGATTCTAAATATTATATACAGTAACCAAACACCAGGTAAAAAGAAGGTATTTAGCATCTCATTTCTATACATTTGTTCTTCTATTCTTTTTTATTTCATTTCAACTAAAATTTTGCATTTATATATTTACATTTAGGAAATGGATATGTTCAAAGACATGCACTAGCAGGGCAAAGAGTACTTCACTAAGTTATGATTTTTTTGCCTAGTGAAGTGGCATCTTTACAAAAATACAAGTATCTGACTTATGCGAGTCAAGAACTAGCATGACAATCTCTACACAGTCTCAATTTTGTGTTGCGTATAATTTGCACAAACTCCTGTATTGTGGAGCATTTCCTCCAACTGTGAGGCCTCTAGGTCTCTGTAAGGGGCATAATGAGTCTTGACGGGAACAACAAGCTCTTGTACATTTGAATCAGCAAAGCTGATGAGACGTGGTAAAGATTATTAATTTCTTATAGACGAAAAGTGAAACTTGCAATCAGCCAAAAGCCGTCAGGTGCCATCATTGCATGCAAGGAGTAGCTTGAATTAAGTCATTACATGAAGAGGCTCTTGCATGTAGGGGTGCCATTTTATGAAACCTAAATTTCATGGGGACCATACACAAAATAAAATAGTTACTATGGTATCCTGGTATTTTAGTAAGAGGAAATATACACCCATCAGCTATAACATTAAAACCTCCCGCCTGAATTGTGCAGCCCCCATCATGCACTGAAGGTGTCCTGTGGTATCTGGCACCACGACACTAGGATCAGATTTTTTAAGTCCTCTAAGTTGCGGGGTGGGACCTCCATAGATCAGACTTCTTTGTCCAGCACAGATGCTCAAATCTGAAGGTCAAGTTGACACCTTGAACTCCTTTTCATGTTCAAACTATTCCTGAACAAGTTTTGCAGTATGGCAAGGTATATTATCCTGCTCAAAGAGGCCACTGCTATCAGGGAATACTGTTGTCATGAAGGGGTGTACTTGGTCTGCAACCATGAACATTGCCAACAGCATTACACTGCCTCTGCCGGCTTGCCTTCTTCCCATAGTGCATCCTGGTGCCTGGTAAACAATGCACATACATAAGGTAACAGACCCAGCCACCTTCTTCCATTGCTCTGTGGCCCAGGTCAGACACTCACATAATAATTGTAGGTGCTTTCAATGGTGGACAGGGATCAGCATGGGGACTCCGACCAGTCTGTGGGTATGTAGCCCCATAAGCAACAAGCTGCGATGCACTGTGTGTTCTGACACCTTTCTGTCATGGACAGCATTAACTTACTCAGCAATTTGTGTTACAGTAGCTCCCCTGCAAACCAGAGGGGTGAGCCTTTGCTCCCCAAGTGCATCAATGAACCTTGGGCGCCCATCACCGCATCGTCGGTTCATCACTGGCCTTCTTTGGACCACTTTTGGTAGGTTGTTAGTTATACACCTGAAAACCTGTTGTTTTGGAGATGCTCTGGCCCAGTCGTCTAGCCGTGACAATTTGATCAAGGAAAGCGAAGTAATAACCCAGGATGGGTTTCACAAAAAAATCGGGTTGAGTTATTAAATACCTAAACATTGATATAATGGCAATATTGCAGCTCCCCATGTATATGGAATTTTATTGAAATAAGGCAGATTCATTGTAAGAAGCTTAATTTGTTGGGCTTGAATGGTTAACATAAAGGTCACCAATCTTTGTTTGTCCTCGGCTGACTGCTAGAATGAGGGTATCAGCCTCTCTTTACATTACAGTAAGAGCTACATGCAGCAAATATGCTATACACAAGAGTTACGCAAGAACCATGAATAAACGTCAGGGCCGTGGTCCCATCAAGGACATGGCATTTGGTAAGGCAGCAGGCTGCATTAGTTCCTTAATTAGATCAAACGTTTGTTGGTGGAACATTAAAACCATTCCAGAGGTGACCTTAACACTTTGGTCGAGGAATGTTTCCATGACAACTAAGTCTTCCTGAGAAAGTGCTGATACAAAGCAAAGCCTGATAGACGGGGTCAGAAAAGTGACGCCATACAATCGGAGCAAAGAGCCAAAGGATGCAACATGAAAAGATGATGTATGAAGACATGGTATTTGTGAGGAAAGTGGCTTTGTTATACCCAGAAATGCTCTATTTTTGTTAGCAATGACTGCTAGCAACACTATGGTCTGTAGTAAGGATGAAAATGGGACAGAGGACTTTGATTAATGCTAAATGTCAAAGGAGGAGAAAAACAAATAATCCAAGGACTGAAAAAATATTAATAAATGTAAATTTTTTATATAAAATACAGAGGTTTTTTTAAGATTGCATGCTGAATTTCTGAACAAACCTATAGATTTACCTAAATACAGTAAAATTCCCTAAAATAATCTAATTTCCCAGTCCTGTGAATTTATATATGCTTGTTGCCCATGAGTACCGTGGGGACACAACTGTGACATCAACTGAAAAAAACACACTTCACAACAGCCCAAATGTTTAAATTTCTTACCCATAAATTATGGTGGCTATTGTATTATAGGAGTGTATTACAGTCTATGTAGTGGTGGCTCTGAGGCTATGGATTTGTGCCAGTAACTGGAAGGTTACAGGGTAGAATCCTGTGAACGCCAGAAGTGATCCTGCTCCATGGGGCCCTTGAACAAGGCCCTTAAGATTATTTAAAGGAACATACAGATATGACATATGCAGATATACGTATACTGTACACTGATAAATGGTAAACACACAAGTAGTAAAACGGATCCTTTTCTCTTCCAGGTACTGTCGAGGTGCTGTCCAGGATGCAGGCGGGGAGCCAGACGGCATCAATGGTCCGCTTGTGCCTTCTGCTGATGGAAGCGCGTTTCCAGCTGATGGTTCTTCCACAACCTGTTGGTTGTCATCTACCATGGGACCTAAGCTGGGGGCCAAATCCCATGGGAGCAGCGGAAGTTGGTAGCCTAGGACACACTGGAAAGGGGAGCACCCTATATTGGGGAGAGTAACAGTTGAGGAGGTACTCTACCTAGGGCAGGAAGCTGGCCTACTGCATCGAGAGGTCTACTCAGAGGAGGCTTAACATCTTGGAGACTTCCTGGTTCATGTGCTCAGCCACCCCATTGGTCTGAGGGTGGTAGCTAGCTGAGGGAGATACCTAGGTGGGAGCAGAAGGCACGGAAGACTCGGGCAGCGAACTGGGACCCGCGGTCAGAGATCTTCAGGAAACCCAGTGAGTCAGAACACCCAGTTAATCAAGGGAGTGGGAGCAGACCAGGATGCCGGAAATGTAGACGACGAAGCGGTTCAGCATGTCCGTGATGATGTTACTAATGAAATTTTGGAGGATATAAGGGCTGTTCGCCAAACTGTAGGGTGCCCAGATGCTGACCGTGTTGTAGGTACTGCAGAGGTCTAACCAGGTGAAGATGCATGCCTCACGTAACGCAGAGGTGATGAAGGGTAACTGTTCCCGTCACTTCATCATGATGGCATTGAGTTCCTGGTAATCAATGCAAGGCCGAAGCCCTGCCTCCTTTCTCTTCACAAAGAAGAAGCTGGAAGATACTGTGGAGGTAAATAGGCTAGTAATACCTTAACTGAGGACCTCCCAGACATACATATCCATTGCATCCTCCTCAGGTCAGGAGACCGCGTAGATGCAAGCCTTGGGCAAAACAGCTCCTTTCTCCAACTCAATAGCATAATCAGAGTCCCAGTGGGGCGGCAGGACAAATTCCTGGTTCCGACTGAACTCGTCAGCGAAGTCCCAGTACTCCTCTGGGATCAGCACACGCCCCTCTGGCTCCGGGCTCTCCACCGTGGACAGACAGGCACTGGGAAAAACAGGAGGTTGACCAGGTGTGCAGCTCTCCAGCAGCCTAGTCAATGTGTGGATTATGGAGCTGCAGTCATGGATGCCCCAGGATGACCCCATCTCAGACCACGGGTAGCACTAGGAACCGAATACATTCCCGGTGGCGGGCCCCCACCTGCAGTTGGACCGGTACTGTCCAGTGCGTCACCTGACCCCCACATAGGGGAACACCCTCCACGCCCCAGACTGACAAGGGTACAGGCAGAAGTTGAAATCGGAGGTGGGTCGGTTCCCTTGTAGCAGGTCGAGGAGCCTGTCCTCCAGGCTATGCCCCACCACAGGGTGATCAAACATGGCCCTGAATGTATGCTCAAAGGCAACAGGTGACTCCAGTACCTCACTCTTCTCCATCGACAGTGCAGTCGCCCAGGCCCGGGCCCAACCAGTGAGCAGGGAGATGACAAAACGCACTTTATTTCAGTCATCCAGGAACATGTCTGAGGGGTGGTTGATGTAGACTGCACTGCATGAGGAAGGTGCAGAACTGGTCCGGGTTCCTGCCGTAGTGCCCCAGGATGGCGATCGGGACTCCGGGCACCGGCCGCTGTGGGGAATGTGGAAGAAGCACCCTGCTACAAGTGCCTGACCAGCATGTTGAACTGGTCGATCTGATTATAGGCATCCTGCAGCTGTGCCTGGATCTCCCCTGGATCTATGTGTCCAGTGAGGTATTCTGTCATGACCAGAGACACTCGCCGCACAAAGTGGACGTTTCTTCCCAGAGACAGGTTTCTTTGACGCCCAATAAACCAAAAGGGAATCAAGGCAAGCACAGCGGAGATTGGAGATGAGACGATCTCCGAGTTGACTTTGGGATCGACGAACATAGAACGGGGAACGCCGGGGGGGCAGGGGGTGGGGTCCAGGGGGATCTCCGGAGACAGGGGTACCATAACAGAAACCAAGTTGAAGGACGCAGATGTCCCAGGGCAGGAACAGAGTGGAGTGGAGCTGGCAAAGACAGGTAGCACGTCGCGGCCAGTATGTCTTGCACAGACTCAGCAATACCTTACATGGCGCGCAGGTTGAGGGGCTGCTTTTAAGGGGCTGGCTGCCACAGGTGTTGCTTATTCCACCAGATCTGCCGGCATAACACATGCATGGATCCCCATGCTGCATACACCTTAATAAAGTATCAATATTCTATTCTAAAAAGTACTATAAAATAGCAAGCAATGTAAGTAGACATAAATTCTGCATAACCTGAACCAAGACTATGTTGGATGCAATGGTAAAGCTTTACTCGAGGGGGCACAAGTACCTTAATAACCCAGTTACTACTGAAGTACAGTCGTGGCCAAAGATTTTGAGAATGACACAAATATTGGTTTTCTCAAAATTTGTTGCTTCATTTTCATGATGCCAGTTTGCGTCCAGAATTTCCAGAATGTTATGAAGAGTGATCAGATCAATTGCAATTAATTTCAAAGTCCCTTGTTCAATTTGGGTTCAATTGTTCAAAAGGTTCAATTGCTGAGAAGAAGGCTTCAGGGCGCCCAAGAAAGTCCCGCAAGCACCAGGACCATCTCCTAATGGTGATTCAGCTGTGGGATTGAGGCACCATCAGGGCAGAGCTTGCTCAGGAATGGCAGCAGGCAGCTGTGAGTGCATCTCCATGCACAGTGAGGTGAAGACTTCTGGAGGATGGCCTGGTGTCAAGAAGGGCAGCAAGGAAGCTACTTCTCTCCAAGAAAAACGTCAAGGACAGACTGATATTTTGCAAAAAGGTACAGGGATTGGACTGCTGAGGACTGGGGTCAATTTCTCTGATGAAGCCACTTTACAATTGTTTGGGGCATCTGAAAAAATTATTGTCCAGAGAGCGCTACCATCAGTCCTGTGTCATGCCAACAGTTAGGCATCCTGAGGCCATTCATGTGTGGGGTTGCTGCTCACCCAAGGGAGTGGGCTCATGCACAATTTTGCCTGAGAACACAGCCATATGTAAAGAATGGCATTGAACTATCCTCTGTGAGCAACTTCTCCCAACCATCCAGGAACAGTTTGGTGAAGAACAATGCCTTTCCAGCATGATGGAGCACCGTGCCATAAGGAAAAAGTGATAACTAAGTGGCTTAGGGAACAAAACATTGAAATTTTGGATTCATGGCTAAGAAACTCCCCAGACTTTAATCCCATTGAGAACTTGTGGTCATTCCTCAAGAGGCAGGTGGGCAAACAGAAACCCACCAATTCTGACAAACTAAAAGGACTGATTATGCAAATTGCCATCAATTAGTATTTGGCCCAGAAGTTGATTGACACCATGCCAGGGCGAATTGCAGAGGTCTTGAAAACAGTCTTGAAAAGGGCCGAGACTACAAATATTGACTCTTTGCATAAACTTGATGCAATTGTCAATAAATGCCTTTGAAATGTTTGAAATGCTTGTACAGTAATTATACTTCATCATAGAAACATCTGACAAAAAAATCTAAAAACACTAAAGCAGCATACTTTGTGAAAACCAATATTTGTGTCATTCTCAAACTTCTGGACACGACTGTATAAATCATGAACAAATATAATAACTGCTTGAAATGTTATGATTGATTATTAATGAATGAACATGGGATCAGTACATAACTAACACGTTACCTTAACAGTTTCTGGTTAATTAATACATTAAGTAAGAGTGTACCACTACATTATTTGTTCCCCATCAAGTGTGAATGAATGCATTTGTTAACTTATTTTTTCCCGTATTTCAGGTCAATTTAATGTTATTGTAACAAAGCTAACAACTTCATTTAAGTTCAGCCCAATATGACATTTTGTCTGTGAAGCAATAAATCTATGAATGTGTCCCCATGTAATATCTAGTATTATATTATATTGGAGCTTGGTAACTTTAAACATGCAACACATGGAAGAGAAGGCTGTTTTTTAAGCTATTGTCCAATAGGCCATTTGTGGTTACAGTGTATGTATGTTGGCCAATATCAATGAAAATATTTAGTGTGTTAAACCATTATCTGAAATCCCTCATCAAGCATGGCTGGATAAGCTTCATAGTTGAGACCTTTTGTTCACTGTTTAATGAAAAGGCTGTTTTCTAACAGTTTACTGAGGGTGGGATACAACATGTTTTGCTAAAACATTCCATTCCTTGGGGGGAAAAGATATTCACTAAGAGATACTGAATAAGCAAATATGTATTTCACTGCACTATGCACAAATTAATGATTTGAGTAATAGTGGTTCTCCAGTATTTGGAGCTTCTCTTAAAATGCCGCTGTCACAATATGTAAATATAGTTCTTTTAAATATGAAAATTAAGTGATTAACAGAGAGGGCTGGTGTACAAAGAGCCATCAAAGATTGTAATTTGATTGATTCCCGGAAATGACAGCTTTGAAGACAACCTAATTAGAGCCTGATTGGTTTCATGCAAATAAAATGTACACTTTGAAATAATTACGTTTGTATTGACTTAATTTATCCATTCCCCTAATTATCAGCTTTCTATAGCTAATGGCAATCAATTAGGTAGAGCATTTTTCAACCTTTATCTTCCTCCCCCAACCTGTGAAAAGGGCGAGATGTAAAAAAAAACTCAACAGCAGGGGTATGCAACTAGGGTTTCATAGGTTCTCTCATATATTTAACATGCATTTTCAGGACCTGTTTGTCCAATTCAGGGCCACAGAGGGGTCCACAGGGGCCTTACCCTAAAGGCTAAGGGCACTAGGCAAGGAACCTATTGCAGATCATACTCATACACCATTCACACATACATTCACACCAACAGAAAACTTGGCAACTCCAATAAACTTGAATATGTTTTTGGACTATGGGGACACAGGGAGAACATGCACATGGAGTTATGGCAGAAGCTTGAACTCTGGTCCCAGAGGTGTGAGTCAACAGTGCAAAGCACTACATCGCCTTCATTGTTGTTGTGAAATACCTGTACTCAACATTCTGTCGTAAAATTGAACACATGATGCATGTCTTAATTTCTGTGCTGCATTAGTAATCATTTTGGTAATTGTGACAAATTCTGCTACTGTGACCTGGAACTAGATCAACTTTTTTATGGCCTATTGTTTGCATCCATTGTGGACGATGTAAGTAGGATCATAATTACAGTTAGATTTACCCTAATTACATGTACCCTGTTTGTTTGGCAGATACAAAATAATACAGCTTTGCTGTAAGTCAGGGGTGGGCAATCTTATCCGCAAAGGGCCGGTTTGGATGCGGGCTTTTGCTGCAACTCTCTAATTAGGTTACTAATTAGGGGGCCGATTCACCGAAGAGTCCTCACATCTGGGTTTGAACAGCTGACCTAAAGGTTATCCCAGAAACCTGCATACACACCGGCCCTTTGCGGGTAAGATTGTCCACCCCTGCAGTAAGCCATCTATGATGTTAAGTAAATTCTGCAATAGACTTTCCACTATTGCAGAAAATGTTATTTCTACAAAATCCTAACTTTCTAAGTATTATGTGAAGTGCAGTGAAAAGACAGATGATGAAATAATAATGATGCCACTCTTTACAGCACAGTAAATATATATTTATATAAAATAAATTCACACATTCAAACTTGTTTTCAGGTAAATGCTGGCAGTACTGCATCTAGCAGAAACAATGCCATCATGTCAGTGATATAAAGGTTACATTATTGATATAAACACTAACACATTAACACAAGCAGTAATACTGGATCAGGTGGAGAAAAGGAGGAGAACATCTAATGCACTTATATTAACTCACTTTATCGCTTTATTTTATTGCTGATGTTATCAGATTAATTATTAGCAAATGTGTTTCAGTTTTGTGCCTGCATGTGGTTACTGTCTAGCCAACCTGTTGTGGAAGCATCTTCCAACAAGAGGCCACAATGATTATGACAATACATAAGGCAAAGAATTAATCCATTCTATTGGTAATAATTAGTACTTCATACATCAAACGAGAACACTTATTAGAGTTAAGTTATTCTAATTAGTTATGCCATATCTGCAGTGACATTGGAAGGAGTTTGACATTGGGGGGCAGGGGGTGACAGAATTCACCAGGGTGGGGAGGGTGATTACAATTGGCACACATGCAGTAGTAACATTCTGAATTTTGAATAATACAAATTTCAAACACAGTTTAGGGTGCACTAAACCTAACCAAAAAAAAACCAACTGCTCCGTATGATAAAATGATTTTGTCTGAAGCACAACTACAATTTTTGTTAGTTACATAAAATAAAAAGATAAGAAACCTGCTTTTAATAATTATTTGGTGCGTGTCCCCCCTATTTTCGACACCCCTGCATATTTGCAATAATATCTAAAATATTCAACATACATTGAGAACTATTGGTTTTGATGCATTCTAAATTCTTTGTTTAAAGAATTAACTCAAAGCTAAATTCCATTATTACAAACTGAACAGATTGCTTACAACAGCTGATAACAGGATCCCCAAGGTCAATTAAATCCAGCGCAGAAGTGTCTGGGAGTGCTAATTTTCTCTTTGTTATTACCAGTGGTGGAGGAGAGAGCACTCAGTCAATATGCTGTCTAATCAAGGTCCTAAATTTACAAAACCACTGGCTGCCAGGTCAGTCATACGTCCCTGAAGCACACCCCTCATTCGCACACCTTCAGTCAAAATCTGCAATAATACAGAGCTGGATCCATGACTCGAGACATGAATTGTTTGTTAAATGGCAAATCAACACATATTGCATATATTAATTCTATTGTAAACTGGTGCCAGGTGGGGCCAGGAAAGCATGGGGTGCGGGACGGCTCTGTCTATCCTTTTCAACTGTCAGACTCAGGACAAGGAGCTGACAGAGCTGTCATGTTCTACCAATTACAACAGACAACAGTCAGGGGACAATAGTCACAGGAATGCCACGGGAATCCCATGGGGTGGGAGTCAGTTTCACTATTAATTACAAGGCTGGAGTGTGGATTCAGTTGCAGAGTGTTGCTGCGTGGTTGTAGTTATATTTGTGATCTTATTGTCATATTGCACTTGGTTCAAAATCATAGCTTAGGTGATTAGATTAGGTTTGCAATGATAAAATCTTCGGCGTTCCCCAGGATCGGGATCGCACCGGGATTAATTGTTCCAGGATTGAGACGGGATCGGATATTTTTTAACTTGGGATGGGAATTTTCTTCTGGGAGTGCAACAGGACAGGAGTCAGAATCCACTCCCATGTCACTCTCTACTGGACACTCTGCTTCAGATTATGCAGTGTGGATAAAGGCTGAAGCGGCCATACTATAAATGACAGCAGCAGAAGGAGCCCTCATAGGAATGTTTTCTCTTGTCATTCTTGTCCTTCTGTGGCTTATGTTCTGCCGCATGTCCTGTCCGAAGACGGCTGAGCCTGCCTTATATTAAAGACCTGGCTCTGCAATGTGCCCTTTCCTGCCACCCCTCCCCCGGGCCTCTGACAGCACAACAAAAAAGAAGCTTAGATGCTGTGGCAGGCAGATTAATCACAAAATGGCTGAAATGCCATCTAAAACGCCTCTAAGCATAAAATGCTAAGGACTGTTGACACATAGACACATTTAAGGTCTTGGCATTTGTTCAGTAATAGCTCAGCCCATGCAGGGCTAACATGTCTATTTTCTTCTTGAAGCATTAGGTGTCTATTCCTCTATGAGTCATACATATCCAAGGTAAATTATATTTATATACAGTCAAAGTAAAACGTTTGTGAACTCCTTGGAATTTTCTATATTTATGTCAGCTTTTGACAAGAAGCATATCCAGATGGGAATCAAGCCTCGCACAGGAGCTACGATAAAGGATTGTTAACTTACATAAGTCTGGAAAGGGTTATAAAGTCATCTTAAAATTTTAGATATTCATCATGCTACTGTTAGGCAAGTTGTCTATAAATGGAGACAATTTGGTATTGTGGCTACTCTGCCTACTCTGCCTAGAAGTGGGCGCCCTGCCAAGATGTACCCAGGAGCCCAACGCAACCTTAGAGTGACAGCAAAGGACATGAAGAAGTCATTAGAACTGGTTAACATCTCTGTTCATGATTCAACAATACGCAGAACATAGAACAAGAAGGGAGTCCATGGCAGGACACCAAGATGAAAGCCACTGCCGTCACTGCTGCACGCCTGAGCACTTGGACACTCCAGAGTGGTACCTGAAAAATGTTTTGTGGAGTAATGAAACCAAAAGTGAACTATTTGGGAGAATCAAGCAGAACTTCATTTGCCGTGAAAAGGGCACTGCATATCAACATCAAAACATCATCCCTGCAGTAAAGAATGGTGGAGGGTACATCATGATTCGGGCCTGCTTTGCTGCGTCAGGGAGGGTACATCATGATTTGGGCCTGCTTTGCTGCGTCGGGGAGGGTACATCATGATTCGGGCCTGCTTTGCTGCGTCGGGGAGGGTACATCATGATTCGGGCCTGCTTTGCTGCGTCGGGGAGGGTACATCATGA
>JAODKM010003962.1:0-26808 GCA_026780845.1 Petrocephalus sullivani
ATTTGAAAAACACCGGACCACCACCCAGAAGAGAACCCTCCCCCCGACACGGCAGAAAAAAAAAAATTTTTGGGAAGGTCCCCCCCCCCCCCCCCCCCAAAAAAAAAAATTTAGACTAATTAGATGGAATGAGAACATACTATTAATTTCCATTCAAATCAAACCCTAGTAAATGCTAACTTTTCATAAATCTCTAGTAATTGTCCTGCATTTCACCTATTTAAGAGGAAATGGTCATGAAAATCCAATTTCTTTCTTAATTTGCTTTCAATCCAATATTAATACAATATTTACTTTCAGAGTATTGCAACTGGCATCATTGCGATTTTGGTGTCAAGAAATCTTCTTAATAGAAAACTGGTAAGACTTTATAGTTCCACTGTTTATGTTTTAAAAGTATAAACATTGTCAAGGGAGTTATTAGTCTTTTTTTGTATCCAGCTGACCTGCTGCTGTGTCTCTTGCTTCTCCGCCCGCAGCATGTGGGGCTCCTGGTGGGCTCGTCTCTGAACACTCTGCTCTCCAGCGCGTGTGCCGTGGGCCTTCTCCTGGCCATTGGCCTGACCATCCACGGGGGGGGGCGCAGCCTCATGCAGGGCTGCAACTTCACCGTGGCCCCAGCCAACGCCCGCTCTGCCATCGTGGCCAACTGCCCCTTCGACACCACCCGCATCTATGTGAGCCTGCCCCCACCAACTCCTTTGCATATGAGTCGTATAGCCAGCAATGACCTTGTGAGACTAGCGCTGAGGTTAGTTTAATATTTAAAGTTTGCGTGAGTGTACATTTAGCCAGCTAGCCCATTTATACAGTTGGATATTTTACTGGAGTAATGCTGGGTAAGTACTTTGCTCTAAAGGATGCTACCCAAACAAATTCTCTTTTCCATTGACTTCCGGTTGAGTACCAGTACCAAAAAGTCAAGTACCGAAAGTGCCAAACCAGTTGGGGTACTTCTTTGGTACTTTGGGGCATAACCTGCAACGCTTTCGCTGTCAATTGGTTATGCAAATAGCCCGATTCTAAAACACAATGTGATTGCCGTCTTGACAAAACGTTACAAACTCAGAAAATGAAGTAAAAAAATAACTCCGATCTCGTCGGAAGAACAGATACAAGAAGATCAGGACGGCATAACAAGAAATTTAAAAAGGATTTTATTTAATATTTATTTAATACTACTACAGCACGGTACTGGAGTCTCTAGATATAGCAATGTGATTTTGTTGTAATAAATATTGGGGTATTTATAAGTTAACATAAAATTAAAAAATTAACAAATTTCTCACAGAACTGTCTAGGAGTAATTTAAATAGCAAGGGTGAGTGATTATGATTAAGTCTGATCTTAATGTAACTCACTAGCGATGTAAGAACTGCATGTGCATAACATGCGATGTTAGATTTAATATCTGACATCGTCCATCTGTATACTACAGCCATGGTTCGAATTCAGTACAAAATGCCCCGTCTCATGTTGTCCTTTTATTCAGTTTTTACGGCAGTGGGAAACCAACACAAAAGAAGTACCAAACTTTTGTACTTGGTCCTTGATTAGTCGGGTATCTTTGAGGATGAGTAGCGGTAACTCGGGCTTTTCAATGTCACGGCACTGGGGTTAGGGTAAGGGTTACTCTTCTTAGTGGGATATGTCACCACACAAAATTGCTCGAGAGCAGATTAGCTTTCAGGGTCACTGACCTCAGACTGACCAATCAAAGAAAGGTTGGTACATTACCTGATGTAACAAATATACTTTCCCAAACTCTCAAAATGGCTTGTCCATGAGAATCCTGCGACTGCAGTAAAGTTGATTGTATGTTCAACATTCCTTTGATATCCACAGGCAGAGATACACACCGATCATATTTGCATTTTGAACCCTTTCCCTATGTGCTCTAAGTCTTATTAATATTTAAATAACTTCCTAAGTTGATAGCAACTCTTACACACCCCTTCGTTCTCCAGATTACTTCACGGGCGAATTGTAATAAACATCTGAATGTTCTCGTGTTCTCTTTACCTTCAGTAACTGACTATCTCTTGCATTCACTGGTGGCGACTGATGGACAAGTGCTGTTCAGAGAGATGTGTAGAAGTACATAATCTGTAAATCGGGTGGTGTGCATTGTGCCTA
This sequence comes from Petrocephalus sullivani, assembly GCA_026780845.1. Lineage (NCBI taxonomy): Eukaryota > Metazoa > Chordata > Actinopteri > Osteoglossiformes > Mormyridae > Petrocephalus > Petrocephalus sullivani. Next base: position 2,137 of record JAODKM010003962.1, read on the forward strand.
CTAGGCCATTTCTGAAACCACACTACACTGACTGTCTCTTTTAGCTTCGTCGTCAGTAGTCCATTCATTCTACGCTTTCCACTTTGAATGGTGTAATTATGAATGAACATGATTTTGAACATTGTTGTCTTTCCCGGCCACACACCCACATCATGTGTGTGTCTGTGTGTGAGACCAGTTTATTTAATACTGATTAATAAAAATGAGATTATGGATAAAAATAATAATAATTACAAAACCCACAAAGCACATGTTTGGAAATTAAAACGATTAAGGACAACCACACTGCACGGCTGCTTTCTCGCTGTCGGGAATCTGCCAGTCCGGCTTTGGCAGCAGCCACTGTGCTGCTCTTTGCCGTTATTGTACTGTAGAATTCTTCATATTTTACTGTAATCCTCTGTTCCACTGCGTTGAAATCCATACCCTGTTGTGATCTATGCATGTGTGATGTTGATGCACACAGTCGTCCCTAGCAGATGCACACAGTCGTCCCTAGCAGAATACTTCTTTGGGCCCTCAGGCAAGGCCTTTAGCCACTCCTGGGCTGCTGGAAAAATGCCTTGACCCTGTGCTCGAACCCCAGCCTTCACTCTATATATGTGTTTTTGTATGTATCGAAAGAGGGATTGGACATGCAGAGGACCATACCTATTTACTTGTGCTTGTATAAATGGCCAAAAATTGCATCGTTTCATGTATGACTGCGTTTCTCTCTCTTTCAGGACACCACTCTGACCCTATGGTTCCCTTGCACGTTTCTGGCAGCGACGGAGGCTGGGATCTCCATGTGGTGTTTCATCGTTGGATTGACATTGCGAGGCCTGTGGCCTTGTGGTCGTAGCTACCTGAAAGAGCAGGTGCCGTCTCCACCTGCCCTCTCCCTTGCCCCATCCGTCTCTGCCGCAGGCCTTGCTGTGCCCAAAACGCAAACATACTCACATCTGCCCCTCCCGTGTTCACGTAATACTTCAAGATAATCAAGGGCACTGTTACACACACATCTGTTATGATAAATCATAAATCTGGTTGTTCATAATGTTTTTGTGTGTTCCTGATTTTATGTGCATTTATGTACCAGTCCTCTTAGATTTGAATATTGTATTGGGCAGAGAAATGGAAACCTAAAATGCTTCTCTGAAAGGTGGGATCATGTTTAAAAATGGGGTAAAAAAAAAACAACCACGTCCAGGAACAAATGCAGCCCTACTAGTTCTGCTCTTGGTTATGTGTGTGCCAGCAGTGACGGCAATTTTTTAAATAAATGAAAAGTGATGTCATGAACTATGTGGTAAATTAAGAAATTGAGTACATTTGCCTGATTGTCTTATCCTAAATTTCGACTGTTATTACTCCCAGCACGAGGTGGAAGAGACCGTGGCAATCAGGACAGGGAGCGATCCAGAATGTTCTGCTCAAGAGCTTCCATTTGTTGCGCACCAACCTGCCCACACATAAGGACTTGGGTCTTTGAGGTGAGAAGCCCTGATGATCATTTTCTATGTTCATGTTGGAGGTGGACTTTTCAAGTTTAAATTTCGAATTTAAAGTTAAAATCCAGACCAAGATTTTGTTTCAACCGTGCAGTTGAGTACTCTGTAACTTCTTATGGTCAACTGGTCAGCTAAAACAAAACTTCGATCTGGATTTTTACTTTCTGGAGCTGAAATGCCCACTGCTGCTTCATATACATGATTATTATTTAAATGCAAGATGCACTAGTTCAGTCTGTGCTCCTAATCATTGCGACATCAAAAATGGTATTTGCTTGATTGTTTTGCTCTCTAAATAATGTTAGGCATGTGAAATTACACGACACAGAATTGGAATTAAAGCTCAGAAACAACAATGCATCAAATTATTTTATGACTGATAATCTTTTGTATGTGGATTAATGTGCAGCAATCATGATTCAGCTTTATGTAATTCTGAATGATGACATGTTGTAAATATCTGTTACAGGTGGTTACTGCAAACTGTTGACCCTTCCCTGAATCTGCAGCACTGCGAAGACGACTGAGTAATGCCAAAGACTTCCTCGCTGAAGTTTCCATGCAATTTCATCACTCCTGATGGGGCGGGGGGCAAAAAGGTGTGCTATGTAACCTATAGTTTTGCATCAAAGGGACACTTCCTCTGTTCAGGGGTTTGCCTTTTTAAATAGATACCACTGTCTTATTGTTGTTTAGTCTGTTTCCTTGTGATGTTGGCTTGTCAGGCCAATAAAGGAATCTCTAATGAAATGTCAAATAACAGCACTGACATTCTTTGCATTGAAGCATATTGCGGTGCTTCTCATCTGGTGAGTTTGTACATTCCCGGAGGAAGATATCAGGCTGTTATAATACATTAATGCATATTTAATGGGGAGACAAGAATGTTCATTTTAGATGTCACTTCGGCCTGAGATTAATATGTAAATGTTATATATTATTTTTTTAACCAAAGTGTTTTATGAGCGTAAAACGACACGCGTTTTCTTACTACCTGTCTGACTACAGACCGTAGTGAAGCCACAGTGAATCCTCATTGTCACTGGTTAGTCACATCATTGCTATTGTGACTTGGATCTGCTTTGAGTTGGTGAGTGGCTCTGAATTTGAAAAGGTTTAAATTTGCATGATGTAGTGAGCATTTTGAAGTTTCTGCACATTGGTGTTTTTGTGTTGATTTTTTTTTTATACCAAATGTAATGATTGCATTTATACTTTAATAAAAAAAATGGTAAGCTGCAGTTTAAATGGTTCATTTCACACAATTTTTTGTTTAATGTCTTTTTTTCACAATCCCATTTTAAATGCTTTTTGGGATAGATGCCGATCACCTGCATGTAATTATGTATTAATTACATATCATTATAACTCACAAACCTCCAGAGGAGTGTTGAATTGCCTAATATACCTGAGGCAAAGACTCCAGATTTCAAGTTACAGCAGGTTAAAAATTTTATCTGAAGTGCAACACTTCTCAACTGGCACATAACCTGCTACAGCACACAAAACGCTTGTATCGTAATTCTGTTCGTGCCAGAGTTTTGTCTTCCTTAATATGAATTTAATGTTGAGTGATGGACAATTTGTATAGACTGCATAGAGATTTTTGCACAAATATATATTTTCGGAATAAAAAATTGGGAGCATCTGATATTTAATTGTTTTTGGGCTTGTAATGAAACTGCAGTCCAGCAAAGAATGTCCCTGCTAGAGGGACATTGTGTTCAAATCTCCTCAAAATCGTCCTTAAGGCAGTACTTTCAAGTTTAATGGCATATGAAATAATATGTTTCTGTAGAAACCATTTTATTTTGGCTTGTTAATAGCTTTAAACCTTAGAAGAACTATGATGTAAATCTAATTATCAGTGGTATAATGCATATTTTTTCTCGTGCAATTTATGGGAAATATCTGCAAATCTCTTAAGTCTTGATAAGAATGCAAATTGTCAACTACATCAAAACAGGCTTTAATGTAGCACTGACTGTAGATGTGGAATTCAACATTTTCCAGTTTTCGTCAAATTTGACAATGATTGATGTTTAGCAGACAATCACAGTAACAGGTATTACATGGAAATAATGTAGTCCCCGGAGAAGCTGCCAAAATATAAAGTCAACATTCATCTAAATGCGAGAAAGACGAGGGATACTGGCATGACAGAAGTATATTAATATAAAGAACTGTTCTGGGCAGCATTCCTGTAGTCACGTGAATCCCACCTTGACTACTGCTTATGTTACTTACCTGGTCATCACAGTGACACTAGGGATGAGTATATTTTGCTAGTGTTCGAGTTCAATGAAACAAAGAATGAAGATTGCCTGAAGTGACCTATGCTTATATAGCTTATATATAGGGATATGACTAAATACATCTGTAACAAGCCCATATCTTTGTCGTCAGCTCAGTGAATCATCTCCTTCAAATCTAATGTCTTTGTGTTCTGGCACTGGTTATTATCTCAATAACCACACACCCCTTATAGAAACCGCCATAAAAACTAAAGTACTTGTTCACCATTGTAAATGCATGTTATCATCTTCCCAGTAATGATATATTGTTATATAGACGGCGCTTATGTTGATCAGACGAAGATCTACATTCGCGGAAACGCATGTATCCTTTCTTTGAAGACCGAGGTGGATCACCGCTCTCCACCTTTGTTCCCCACACCCCCCGTCCTGCACCCCCAGCAGCTGCGGCTCGGGGGGCTCCTAATCTTCCCTGGCGCAGGAAGTGATCGGCGACACCCCGGCGTTATATGTCGATGGAGCTCCACAACGGTGTTTTAATGTAGTCCTGATTGTACCCTATATACTGTTGTTACTAAATAATGAATTTCTTTTCGCTTGTTTAAAAGATGAGTTTCTCCAGCACTATCAAGAGACCTTAATTTAACCGTACCGATGCAACGTTTTATGATAGAGACATGCGGCATGAATAAAATAAATTAATAGATAAAGCGTCTGCGTTTTCCATAATCACGGTTGAAAATCGCCAGGTTCTGATGCGTGTGGGCAGCAGCTGCGAGGCTGGATGCAGAAATGTCAACATTTTACTACTCGATGGGTCCGCTTTGCTCCGAAGTCGCCCCCCGACCCCCGTGGCAGCGGTGCGCGCTCCCGCTTCACTGCGCGTCCCCGCCCTAGTCGCATGAACCTGCCGAAGACTCGGAGGAGCCTCGCTTCATAATTAGCCCGAAACATGGCACCGAGCGCCGCACGCCTGCAGCCGGCTCTGCCCAAGGTTAGCCTCGGCGTTCTCCTCCGCTTCCACCTCCGCGAAAATCCGCGTGTACGTCTGCTATTATTATAGCCGCGATGATGGTTATTCTGCGGGCCCGCGCCGAGCGTCGCGTTGTCAGCCGCAGACGGCTCCGCGATCCCGGGGCAGTACGGGCTTCTCCAGCCGGCTGCCTCCGCCTGCTCTGTACCGATATATAAGGAATGGTGCGCGTCCATGTCCCCGGGGCTGTTCGCGCGTTACAGGCGGAGGTTCGCTGTCTCCGGACTGGATACCGACACAGAAGCGTGTGTGTTGGGGGGGATGGGGTGTCGCTTCGCAGGGGGTCGATCCCAATGCAAATGGGAATGCAAACGACGGGAGCGAAGGGTACAAGACGCATGTTAATTTCTCTAAAGGGCACACGGAAAGGATCGCCGGGTTTCCCTTGGCCGTTGATGGGTTTGCGTGGCGGCGGCGCGGCGCGGTCCGGTCCGTGGGGGTGCGCTATGGCGTGGTCGTGCCTTACCGATCGCTGCAATGCCAAGTCGCCATTTACCGCATCCTGCTTTTTTGGTCGAAACTAAATAAGTTTGGCTACGGATATCTTGATTTTTTGTGTTTTTTTATGTACATTGCACAGTGACAGGTTGATTGTAGTTGTCGTGAATCGATTATCATAGGGACATAGCAATTATCCCTCCTCCCTTCTCCTTTAAATAACATTTCTGTAAAATTAGTCAAGAACGAAGTAGCCGAAGTACAGCCCAAATTATGCGCTTTCCTGCACAGCTCGCAGGACTTGTGATCTGAAACATGTCACCTGTCTTCAGGGCTGGGGAGAATATCTTTGTATGAAACACTGATACGGTTACAAATGCATGCCGAAGGTTGGGAACTAGAGTGTGCTGAATAATGTGACGTTCTTTTGAGTGAAAATGAGTCTTTCCTTAGATACACAGCCATTTCTTACACGAAGCACTTTTTCTTCCACAGGTCTCCCTGTCCTCTGTGAGCTGGTTAACATCCCTGTGAGATATTTTGTCAGGGTGCAGCATTTTCAGCGTGGGAGGCAGGGGACCTTGCGGAGACCCGTTAGAAGAGGGCTGTTGTGGGAATGTGGCGCTTGGCACCCCAGAGCTGACGCTGGTAACGGCTCTTGGAGGAGGGCGGCCGGCCCCTGGACTTCCTGTGTGGAACAGGGCTCGTTTTTCCCAAGGGCCCCCAGAGCCATGGTGGATTGTGAGAACTCCATGGGTGCAGTAGATATCCTCCTACGAAGGCACCCCCGCGCCCTCACTTAATACTCCCTTCTTGATGCCCCACCCCCCGGCTGTTGTTTCTGATACCGACACCCGTAATGTTCGCTGTGGACCAGTCTGCCCCTGTGTGGGAAAGACGCCGGGGGATGGCGGCTCTTTGGGTGGTGGCGTCCGCGCTGACGACCTGTGCCGCCATCCGCGCCGACTCGCCAGAGAGCCACAGCATGTTTGCCTGCGAGCCCATCACCCTGCGCATGTGCCAGGAACTGCCCTACAACAGCACCTTCATGCCCAACCTGCTGAACCACTATGACCAGCAGACAGCCGCCCTGGCCATGGAGGTACGGTGTGGCACTCTCCTTCACTCTCCGGCATCATCCTGCTGGTGGATGGGGGGGGGCTATCCAAGTTTTGTGTGCATGTCTTAGAAGTGACTTCATTTTGTGTCTCTCAACCCATTCCTTAGGGACCCCGAGGCAGTCCACATTTTCGCTCCCTCTCAGCTACCAATTCGCCGTTATCAGGTATTCGGTGTTGTTGATTGGCTGATTGTTTGCTTCAGGCATGCTGGGAGCTGGGAGGGAGCAAATATGTGGACTGTCTGGAGATCCCCATGGATTGTGTTGAGATATACTGACTTAACAGAATATTTAAGTTGAAAAACTTGGGTAAAAAATCTGCACATTTTGAGCAATAATCTCTCTGATACACTGAGTGGAGCATAATATCTAGCTGCATTCTGCATTGTATTTAACAGCTGTTTGGTTTTGTAGTAGTGCTATCTTCCATACTTAAACATGCCGTCAAAGGCTTAATTTTTAATAATCAGTTTTTGTTCAGTAATATAATTAATAGTTAATTAGTAATTCACCCTTTTTGCTGCCAGGCCCAAATCAAAGAGGATTATATAACACTTTCATTTTGGATGATTAAATTTTAATCTGTGTGAATTCTAAGAACCCCTGGTCTTCTGTGAAGACCTGCTGGTCTTCTGTTAAGCACCACAGGAATCTCATTTCTTGTGTCACTAAAACGGTTCAGCCTGTTCCTCACTTTCTCCAGATCCATCTCATCCTGTTCTTTAACTTCCACCTGCATGTCGCAAAAGAGGCAGGGGTGCCCAACACAGTTTGCAGATTTCCCTGCTCAGACATATCTATTATACCTGGTAATTAGCTGATTAAGATGTGTTTGAGCAGGGAAATCTGCAAACTGTGTTGGATTCTCGCTCTCCAGGAGTGGAGTTGGGCAGCCCTGCTTTAAGGAGTTAGCGTTAGACACTGAGTGGGCCGTTTGAGGTGCTGACTTGTGCTAGGCGGTGGCCATGGAAGGTTAATGCAAGGCTTTCAATGCTCTTGAACTAAGAAAACACATTTTAAAATCCCACTCAGTTTTGTATTTTTTTTTTTCTCGTTTGGAAAATGTAGTCATGCAATAAATTAAAATTATTAAATGTGCTACGATAAAGTATTTTTGATGGCTAAGGCTCAGCAGAATATAATTTTATAATTATTATATAGCGAGAATTAGAGAGTTGCTGAATTGCATAATGGAACAGGATCGTTTGGTAGAAATTCTCCGTGGTCACCCTCCCCTGTTCTCATAAAACTGATTTTTCTGGTGTTTTAAGAAACTATTCTTAAAAAATAATCAATTTCATGATAATGCTATTTCGTTCATTACTGTCTCCGTCTTGGCAAGACTGATGATCACTGGCAGAAAATGAAGACTGTACAAATGGGAGATTGTTGGTTTTATTATTGATTTATTAAAATTTGTTTTTAGATGTATGTAAAATGGCTAGTTATTCCCAGTTATGCCGTCCTATCTTACGGGATACCGTTTTTTTTTGTTTGTTTGTTGTGAGCTACACCAGGATTTGCAGGGGCAAGGGAGGAGTACGTGTTTATTTCTGAGCAGCCGGAACAAAAAACCTGCGATTATGTAACCAAAGCTTCAATTTGGATAAGAGCAGAATCCGTGTCGGATTAGTGCTCATTCCAAGCAAGCCTCCTAGAACATTAGATACCATGGATGTCTATTCAGAATTTGACATTTCAAATTTTCAGTCTAGGAGTTGAATGCGACAAAAAAAAACAAAAAAAATTTCTTACTGTGATATTTTTACGTTAGATTGCTGAAGACAATGGTATGTAATCTGATATCCTTAAGCCAACAATTCCCAGCACAGCTGTGGGATAGCACTGAAGGCTCTTTACGAACTGGACCATATGTTTTCATTACAGTTGTTCTCTGAGTTGGGTCATTCATTTACTTTTTCTGACTAGTGTAAACATGCAAAATATTCTGTGCATGCTGTTCTAACCATTTTCTAAAAAACCCAGAAAAATTCCATTGGGGTCCCACGATTATTTTAGCTTAAAATCAAACAGTGCTTTGATTAAGCAATACCAAAATGACACTAGATACAAAACAATGGGACAGCCCTGTTGTGAAGGGCGCTATATAAAAATAAACTGAATTGAATTGAATTGAAAACAAAATCTCTAAATATTTAGTATGTAAACTTTAACTGTAAATTTTTCAGATTTTCACAGCAATTGTAGATTATTTAAGGCAAATGGGTGAAATGTTAGGGCTGAAATATTTCTGTAATAAACATCTTAAGATCTGTCACAGTTCATGCTTATAACATTTAAAGGAAAATATGTTTAAATATTGCTTGTCACAGCAATCCCTGACGAAGGGTGGTATTTAAGACTTTTTTTTTTTAATTCGATTTAGAACTTTATGATAGATTTCAAAGAACATGGAGCCTTAGATTCGCAGGGAAGCATTCAAATTATATCATCATCCTATTCCAGTGTGTCCAGAACAGTGAGGCATCTCATGCTGGATAGTTTATGAACAAAGGGCCCAAACGGTCATTTTTTTTGTCACTTTGCACCTTTTGCAAGCTCGGGGTCAAGGGAAGTAGCTGGACTTCGTAGTATTTCCATTTATTTACTAGATTAGATTCTTTTACCCAAAGCAAAGTACAAAATGTTTGCGAAAGTAGAGTTCAGCCAGTCCCTGGAGCAGTTGGGTGTTAGGGTTAAGGTAAGGGCCTCGGGCTGAAATGACTTTGCAGACCCTGGGATTTGAATAGGCAACCTTCCGATCACATGCTGATCTAACCCACTGAGCCACACACTGCCACTAAGAAGCCTGTGGCCATGCCAAAGACAGACTCTTCACTTCCAACACTTGCAGCATTTTGTCGTAGTCAGTCGAAGCCCTAGGAGAGCAGTTGTGCTGGATTGTTTGCAGACGTCCGCTGCAGTGCGAGCGGTGACGCGACTCAGGCTGACGGGAGATGTCCCTTAGCCCTGTCTGCACAGACCATCTGTTATGGGTGTTAAGTGCCTCCACGGAGGACCCTGTGTCCACAACGTTTAGTCGACGTTCCCTTCCCCGCGAGGTGTGCCGTTGGATGCCAGTCTGCCTCATTTACATCATTTATCTCGAAACACGCGGCCCTTCAAGGGCTGGGTGGGGGATGCCGCCTTTGATGCAAGACTCTTTGCCCGTGTACCAATTTACAGTTTCAAACTTGCCTCCTGGACATTTGTACAATTTTGAGAAAAAGTTTGTGAACCCTCTTGATTTATATGAATTTTCCCCTAATGTGATCTAATTATCATTTAAGTTATAATAATCAAGACCATGTAACGATGGATTCACAGTTTTTCGCATTTCTTGTATTTTAACCCTTATATTCTCATTTTACGATGTTTAGCCTGAATCTTAACTTAAATTGGCATCATTTCTTTTCACTTTGGATTTTTTTGGGGGGTTTTGGAGGTAACTCTAAGAACCATCATGAGGAGGTGATGCTGCTCTGTCATGCTACCATAGGACCACAGCAAGGTTGAGATGTTGTCATACTGCCTTCAGTTTAGGGGAGGTTTTAGCCACCTGAACATGGCTTTTCTTTCGATGTTTTGCACTTCAGCACCCTTGTTTTCTCTTTGACTTTCCCAATGGCTCAGTGTGACCTTTGTTAAAGTAAATGTCTGAGCTTGGCCTGATGGAACTCTACCAATGTCCTGCCTTTTTATAAGAACATCCATGCCATCTTCAAGTGTTACAAAAGGGACTTGAGCCAAACAATTACTGTAACTGCTGTTGTAATTTTTGTGACACACTGACTTGATACTGAACTCATTCCCACTGTAGAACAAGTTTTCTAAATTTCAGATCGTCAACCTTTTCCACGGACAGCAGATCGTTCCTCTCAGACTTTGAGTTTACAGCCCCCTTGTCTTTGAAATTTGGGGGGGATGCAGGTTACTGCAACTGAACAGCTTACAAAAAAACTGAACTAAAGTAAGCTTAAGGGAGGTGGGACTGATCTAGAGAAGTCATCATGCCATGGTGCCTGTTAGTGTGGAACAGAATCTCAGGTGTGCAGCATTATCTTGAAACCATAATGGTGTCCTACCAAAAAGTGGATAGTGCTTGGGTCATACTTCCTTGACTGTGTGTTTAAAAAAAAAAAGAAAAATAACTTTATTTCATAGGTAAGCTAGAGCAACTGAAGAATAAATTTTGTTGTTTTTGAGATGAAACTGGCAATGACCTAAAGTCAGGCTTCCTCATCATATCTTACAGTAATGGGAACTGAAACTCACTCAGTCATTGTAATCCAGCAAAGGACATTTGTTAAATTCCTAAAACCTCCACAGAAATTTTCCTGAAGATGTACCCTGTGGAACGAGTGAGTTTTAGAAATTTGCTTTTCTTTTGACCTGTAATGCATTGTTAAGCTCTGTAAACAGTGAGGGCCAGCTTGGCCTGTGCCCGTCGGTCTTTGTCTCTGATATGCTGAGGTTGGGCCATGATGCTGAGAACTGCAGTATTCAGACACTGAGAGTAGAATTCTTGCAAGTTGGCCTGAAATCTGATGGTTTTTCTGAGCAGCGTATTCAAGGATTGAGCTTTTATAGCGCACCTAAAAGAATGAATGACTTCCTAAGGTAGTAGCCTATTCAATGCTGCTCTAACCCCCTCGTGATCTGGTTAGTAATGTAGCCGACGGGCTCAGTATGGAGTGTGGATTCACAGTTTGTCTCACAATGATAAAGACTTAGTAGAAAGTGAAGCTCATTTTGCCGGGCTGTATGATGGCAGACTTTCTGTAAGACTTCTCATGGATACCCCCCAAATAAAACACAGTAATGTTGTCCCACATCCCTAAACGCATCAGTAATGTGCATATTGCCTGTCTTACAGTGTTTTATAAGCAGCCATTTGTGTCCCTAACCATCTGCTGCGGTATGTATGGGGGCTGATGAGAACTTTGCTGCATTCTCAGACAAGCGAGGTGCTGCATTCATGAGTGGCATACAGCCGTCTTTTAGGTAGAACCCCAGTTGGAATGATGGAGGGATGCAGTGTGAGGAAGCAGTCCTGTACACCTTCCGGTCATCTGGATTCCCTGCTGATAACTCGGTTAGATGCGGGATGTTTGTGTTCCTGTCGAAGCTGTGTGGTTGCAGGACTCGGTGCTGCTGCCTCTGCAGACATGCTGTAATTCTCGTGGGGGTGCACCCCCCTTTGTTCCTCTCCTCTATTTATCCCTCTCTCCTGCACACCCTTGTTTGCCAGGTTGCAAGGTTGCCATGGATACAGCCTTTAATTGTCTCACAGCCAAAAAAAAAAAACTCCTGACCTCGCAGGCTGGGAGGTGGACCTCACAGTGTCCTTTGATCCCCCTCCTCACACACACACACACACACACACACACACAAAGAAAGAAAATTACAAAGAGATGAGAACTTTGTCAGAGCTTGTTTTTAGGGATGGACAGATGCACCTTCGGGCAGGTGACCTCTAATTCAGGACTCAGTAAACCATTGCACTTGGGAGAATGGAGGAATGTGTTTCTGAAGAATGAAATTTCTTTGCCTGTGAGACTGAAAGGATCACAGTTGTAGAAGTCGTTCCCACGTTCAGCGACCTAAGGCTCGTCCCTACAAGGCCTATTGGCTTTCATTGCCGCCATTTGTTTCGAATCCATCTGGAGATTTGCCAGTTTTTCTCCTCGTGGCGTTTACATTTCTACTGCCTCCTCTATCCAATTAAATAATGAGCCTCTCTTTTTCCACTTTGCTTTAAAGCAACCGTGGTTCCATGGTACCAGGGGACGGAAGTAGTGGGGCTAACGGAAGACTGGCAGTCGGCTATTTTTAGCGTGACTTACCAGTATTACTGGGGGAGATGTGTGCATGCATTTACTCAGTCTTGGTGACTATGGATGACATGTTTATGTCAGCGGCTGTGGGAAATTTGTGTTAACCACCATCATCGTGTGTGTGTGTGTCTGTGTATGTATATGTAATACACACACACACACACACACACACATATATATTATATTATATTATATTATTGGGGTCATGGTATATATTCATACACATGTGCCAGGATCATGCCAAAGTAGGCTGCGTTACCTAGCAGTGTTTAGTTTTTTTCTGTTCGTTTATTATGGGATAGGCTGAATCTCAAAGAGATAGCGGTAAATTTTCAAGGTGACAAGATGCCGCCACTTAAGCTGACTTTTATGTATCATTGGTCATGCCGTGATCTCGGTTGATTCCATAATTAACAGCCTCGGGTGCTGGGGGAGGAGTTATCCATTGTGCCGCTCGTAAAGGGGTGTGTCAGGCTAAGCCGGTAAATCTGCACTTGCATACATGAATGCGTTTGTGTTGCCTAGCAGGGAAAAGGTGGCTGATTCCAGTAGCTCAGGGTTTTTGTACTGAAATCCTTTGACTTTCCAGTCCTTCTGAGTAGTGGGGGGGCAATGTGTTGCCACGGTTTCAGTGCCTAGAGTATAGAGTTTCTGGTGAGTTGGCTAACCTGCTTTTCCACGTAATGCCTGCGACCCATCCCCTGGTAACCTTGACACACCCATGGGACGGTTGGGGGGTGGAGATGGGGTGTAATCTGTATCTCAGACTCCTTGCACTCCTCTTCAAGCAAAGACACCCCATCTCCCAGCCTAGGGCTCGTCATCTGGACTGTAGCCCCAGATTAATCCATCATTACCTGAGACCAGGGGATGCCTGCTACCTCAACAAGATGTTGACATGTTAGATGTCATAGCCTGGGGTTTTTAAAATCTGATCAAGTTAATGAGTGAGTGTTTAAAATGATTTAAAATAAGAGACAGCAGATCTTTCATACACTGATCCTACTACCCTTCCTGAAAGCAGAAGCAGTTGGTAATTTGCTAAGGGTTTTTACACATGGAATTTGCATGCAAAAACGAGTCCGGGAAACCTGCAAGCAAGCACATGTGAAACGTGAAGTGCTTATGGGATTATCCACTGAAGATATTTTCATATTGTGTCCTCTGTTCCCTCAATTTTGTAAATAATGGTGTAGGTTATATAGGGGAGAGAATGAATGAAATTTTAATCCTTCAGTCAGGACAGCTCTGCAAAGCAGATTTGATCTTTCACCTCTTTCCAAAAACTCAACTTGATATTGTTTCAGTGTAGTGTCTGCTTTGATTTTGTCGTGGGTTTGAATGCTAATACTGTACTCTAATGTCTAATGTCGTTGACCCCATGTGAAGCATTGCTTACCTTTGGTGATGATACATGTCACTCTGGGGACATAAACCATCTCTCACTTCTTGGCATATAAGGTGGAAACTGCAGGCTACTGTAGAGCTGATTCTGACTGACTTATGGCAGCGGATGTTTGTCAAATGACAATCAAGAGTATTTTAAATGACCAAAAGTTAAGAAGTCAGAATTGCTCAACTTTCCTAAAATGTTCATAGGATGTGACATTTTTCTACTGTTGGTGTTGTTGGCAGTCTCACTCTCTGTCTGTCTGTCTGTCTGTCTGTCTGTCTGTCTGTCTGTCTCTCTCTCTCTCTCTCTCTGTCTCTCTCTCTCTCTCTCATATATATATATGACCTAAATAAGCTACACATTGGAAGATGAGTTGACAATAAGTGAAGCAAGCCATTAGGTTCTTATTTTTTAGATGACCTTTGAAACACTCTCCCCTAAAGTTGGCCTTAGAGGTCAACTTTTGGCCAAATGCTGTTTCAGCAGTGGGGGGGGGCATGAGTAAAAGTAGGAGCCAAAACAGTATATTTAAGGTCAGAGAGAAAGCTAACCCCCCTCCCCAAAAGCCTCAGGAATCCTTTTGTTTTGGCCACACAATGCATGGTTTGGGCCATGATGCACAGCATGCATGTTCACACTCACCATTTAGCGAGGCATCCATCGTAATGCATCATGACGCATTGGATATCAAAAGACATCGAGGAGACTCAACCTTGACCATGGCTCTCATTGGCGGGACAAACCATATTCGTAATGTCAAAGTTCTGGGTTTACCCATAGTTTCTAAAGCCCACTGAAAGCATTGAGAGAAATGCATCTGGTGAATCTCTCCCCCTTTCCATAACCACACAAAAGTGTGAATTTCACTTTAGTGATATGTTTTCGATCACACAACACCTTTAGAAGTGTTTGTTTTGGTTAAACAATGCAAAGCCATGCGTACTTAAGATGAAAAGATTTTTGTATTAAGAAATCTATCCAGCTGACTCAAGTAATAAGTGTTTTCATTGTAAAACATTCATATTCAAGTCTCTGATCCAGCCCTAAAAGATATGCAGCTTCTGGCTATTGTACTATGCTAAACAAGTTAGTATTACAAATATAACTTAACTGTAGAACTAACTGTAGAAATACAGGAACTACAGGAATTCATGTACATAAAAGGTAAAGGTTGTTGTGTATTGTAAGTTCTAGCAAGCTGGAATAATTATCGTAGCCTGGGTAAGGCATTTGTGCGGCCATTTTCTATTTTTATTTTACTGAGGACAGATGTTTGTGAGAAAAAGCCTTATAGCCTCATTCGCTTTCCATGTAACACATCCATTTTTAAGGCTTCCAGTCCAGCTAGCTGAGTTTTTTTTTTATGATAATTTGATAGCCCCCCCACATTTACAGAATATTTTCCTTACATTTCTATGCTTTCTTTTGAGTAAAATGTAACGTCTCATTATGGGCACAATAGTGGGCTTTTCTTCTCAAATCATGGCCTGCATGCTTTTGGTTATCCCCTTTTTCCTAACACTGGCTGCTAGGCTTGGGCAGGATCTATATTCATAACTTACAGACATTACGGTTTGCCATATTTTTTTTATGATATTTTTAAAAGCAACTCTATTCTGCAATAAAATTCACCAAACGGGGTTACATTTTCGAAATACTGCATTATACCCTGTCACCTTAATATTGCCCGAGCCTGCTGACTGCTGCCTGTGTGCACGCCGCTCTTTGTGCCTGTGTAAATCTTGCACGCGCCTTGAGCATGCACCGCTATCAGCACTTGAGGTGCATGTGGAAATTTGCCCAGATACCTATACTCTGTGAGAGTAGCTAAAGGGGTCTAGCTCAGTTCAGATTACGTTTAGATAATGACCCGCGTCTGTCATCAGCTGACTGTAGGAGTTTCTGCCAAAAGAAGTATTTTCTTATGAGGAGCATAATGAATCAGTCCTTTCATCTTACAATTGCTTATTCTGAGCAGGGATGGGTGGAGTCTGTCCCTGCAGCATAAGGTTGAATATACCTTGGACCGGATGCAAGTCCATCAGATGACACACTCTGTGTCTGTGGGCAATTGAGAGACACCAATTAGGCACCACACAGAATGGAGGTGAGAGACTCAAACCCTCAATCCTGGACATGTGAGGCAGCAGTGCTACCCACTGAGGCACACTCAAATAATTAAAAAAAGTCCAATAATTGGACTTTTTTCGTCTTTATATGTAATATTATGTATTTGTATTTTTGCAAGGACAGAAGTCCCACAATCCACACCAATTGTCTGTGATTTTCTAAGATTTTTGTAAGGTAGGTTGCAATGAGGTTTTGAGGATTCCCATTGGTACCAACCATGTTGGGGTGCATAAGATGGGACAGGCTTTTCAGTAGCCAATGACATGTTTTGAATTGATGAATGACAGAAGACGGGGAACTCTGGAGGCCAATCAGCTTTCAGAAGGCTCCACCTCCTCCAGCATACTCCCCTGATTGGTGCTGATGCACTTTAGCCCTGGGTCCTCCTTGATCTGAGCAGAGTGACGTCCTTCAGAGCAGTATCTTAGCAACACTGGAGCAATGTTAGCATATGGTCATAAATAATAATCGGGCTGCTTCCGTTCCGCCCCGGTCTCTTGTTACACAACTAGCATCTCCACCCCACCCTTGTAGGATGAAGCCTTTTGCGTGTACATTGCTTTGTAAAACCTAGCTTAGGTTATGATGGAGTTCTCTGCAGAAAGACATTCAAGATCCAAAGTTATTCTTGTTTGGCAATAACTTGAAAGTGTGAAATGCAGTTGGTTTATAAATAAATTTAATATTTAAATTTAATTTAATAAGATTTATATACTATGTTAATCAGTGGAAACATTTCAATTGTCTTACCCAGTAGTGTCTGTGCCTAATCTGAAAAGCCAGCAAAGTTAACTTTGCGATATCTGCCTTCCGCGCTTTTGCTTTGAACGTTAATTGATGTCCCCGTTTTTTGAGCAAGGTCCATAATCCCAGCTGATTCAGGCGATGCTGGCCGACATCATGCTTTCCCCACTTGTGTGTCACTCAGCTGAATAAATAAAAATGTAAAGTGAAAGGGTAAGCATGTGAGTGTTGTTCTTTTCTTTAAAACCAAGTCATAGTTTCCTCTTGTCTTCTATAACAGTGAAAGGAATAGTACTTTCCTGAGAGATTTCTGAGCATGATCTAATATATGCTGTATGTGTACATTTTTAAAGTAAGTTATTGCATGCTAACGGTGCGTTATGCACTTTAAAACTCGTACTGCAAAGGCAACAACCTTCCAGTGTGAATCGGGTGTTTCTTTGCCCTTCCTTCTCCTCCCAATGCCGACTTTGTCCTCCGTCTCTATGCAGCCCTTCCATCCCATGGTGAACCTGCAGTGCTCCCCGGACCTGCGGCCCTTCCTGTGCGCCCTCTTCGCCCCCGTGTGTGCAGAGTACGGCCGTGTGTCACTGCCCTGCCGCAGCCTCTGCCTCCACGCCCGACATGACTGCCACAAGCTGATGGACATGTTTGGCGTGCCCTGGCCAGAGGAGATGGACTGCAGCAGGTCGGCCTCACTGACTCATTCTCTACTCCCTCCTTCTCAAACATCACTTTGGTCATTTAGAAATAGCACCTTTTAATAATATTATTCCATTAATTTTCTTACTTCAGGGGTGTGGTGAGTAGCATGATTACATTATGAAATATATTTTCTGATACCCCTATCAACTATGTACCAACATAGTGCCAGTACCTATCGGTACTGCTGGTACTCACAGCAAGGAATTGTGGAATATTATGATAAAGATAATTTGTATTCAAACACTGAAAATGTACATTGAAAATGTATAGAATCACCCATGTCCCAGAAATGGTATCAGCATGGCCCTAATGGCCTCTTCTCTGTAGGTTCCCTGATTGCGAGGAGTCGTACCCACGTGCCGTAGACCTGATTGCCAGCGCCGAGCCCACAGACCAGTCATCCATGTCTGTGCAGCGCAATTACGGTTTCTGGTGCCCCCGCGAGCTGAAAATGGACCCGGACCTCAGCTACTCCTTCCTGGGGGTACGCGACTGCTCGCCGCCCTGCCCCAACATGTACTTCCGGCGTGAGGAGCTCAAGTTCGCCCGCTACTTCATCGGCGTCGTCTCCATCTTCTGCCTGTCGGCCACCCTCTTCACCTTCCTCACCTTCCTTATCGACGTCACCCGCTTCCGCTACCCGGAGCGGCCAATCATTTTCTACGCCGTGTGCTACATGATGGTGTCGTTGGCGTTCTTCCTGGGCTTTCTGCTGGAAGACCGTGTGGCCTGCAATGCTGCTAGCCCCAGCCAATACAGGGCCTCCACTGTTACCCAGGGCTCGCATAACAAGGCCTGCACGCTTCTCTTCATGGTGCTCTACTTCTTCACCATGGCCGGCAGTGTCTGGTGGGTCATCCTCACCATCACCTGGTTCCTGGCTGCCGTGCCCAAGTGGGGCAGCGAGGCCATCGAGAAGAAGGCTCTCCTCTTCCATGCCTGCGCCTGGGGCATCCCAGGCCTGCTCACCGTGACCCTGACGGCCATGAACAAGATCGAGGGCGACAACATGAGCGGCGTGTGCTTCGTGGGCCTCTACGACGTGGCGGCGCTGCGCTGGTTCGTGCTGGCGCCACTCTGCGTCGACGTGCTGCTGGGCATGGTGCTGCTCCTGGCCGGCATCGTGGCACTGAACCGCGTACGCATGGAGATCCCGCTGGAGAAGGAGAACCAGGACAAGCTGGTGAAGTTCATGATCCGCATAGGCGTCTTCTCCGTGCTCTACCTGGTGCCCCTGCTGGTTGTCATCGGCTGCTACTTCTATGAGCAGAGCTACCGGGCCGTGTGGGAGACCACCTGGGTGATGGAGCGTTGTCGCGAGTACCACATCCCCTGCCCCTACCAGGTAGCGCCCCCTACTGGTCTACGTCTCACTTCACTCATCTTGGTCTTTCTATGTTTGTGGTGTTACGTATGTCATTTCCATTTGGCATTACATTTCTACATCACATTTGGGCTTGAAAAAATCACGCACAAAGTTTGTATATCGTAAATAGTGAGAATAGTGAGGTTTGCACACACCTTGGCTTGTTGAATTGGGGTCAGTCTTTTGCTTTGAGCTTCCACCTTCCCATGCTGCCCACCCATCCATTTTCCTTGACGATCATCCAGCCCAGGTTTACAGTGACACACTGCTTTGTTTTCCTGTAGCTATTCTTCATATCCATTTAGCTAAAAGCAAGGCAGGGGATGTTTTCTCTAGAGGGCGAAGTGTGGCTTAGGAAGCAAAGCCTGTAATCAGAAGGTCGCCTGTTCAAACACCGGGGTGGCAGAATGCTTTCACCCTGAGCAAGGCTCTTAACCCTTAATTGCTCCAGGGACTGTCTGACCCTGCTTTATCAATTGTAAGTCGCTTTAGATAAAAGCATCTGCTAAATAAATAAAATAAACAAATGAAAAGGCCCTTGCTTACACCACTGTGTTAGAGGGTTTGCCGAGCGGATAAGCCTTTCATTTGTGAATGTTGATGATGACTGATAAGATGGGTTTGGCCACGAGCGATTTAATCAGAGGAACTGCATCTCTGCAGCTTCCCGTGGCCTGCGTGACTGTGCTGGGCTCACCTGGGACTCGCCTGCCAGGGCTGCAGAGGTTGGGGATGGGAGAGGTGAAGGCAGGAGCTGTAGTGTTCATGTGGCGACTCGCCCTGGAAACTGACGCATAAATACACACAGACCGGAAACTGATTGTATGACTGTCACTTCAGGGAGAAAACTAATTAACGACCAGGACAGGATCTATCCACATTTCTGCATTCTACTTTCTTAAATGCTACACTTTTAGAAAAGGAATATTTTTTTAGTTCTCAATCTTTCTGAATTCTTGACAGGATCCAGTACAAATAAGATCACTGACCACTGTTTGTGATTATGATTGAATGGACCTGCATAAGTTTGCCTTTGAACCTTTTTTTTTTTTTCGTGAGGCACTATTGCTTCAGGGCTAGGTGTTTGAGCCTTACCTCTGCTGAGTTTGTGGAGTTCGCATGTTCTTCCTGTGTTATGTCAATTTCTTGGGTTCCTCAGGTTACTCCCACAGTGCGAAGACATGCAGTTTGGCTATTATGTGTCTCTGTTGTATGATTGTGTGACTGTGTGTGTGAGCTCTGCAATGGACTGGCATCCCATCCAGGGTGTCCCCCAGCCGTGTACTGTGTGTCATCTGGGGTGGCCGTCAAGCCCCTTGCTGCACTGACCAGGATAACGGCGTATCAATGTAATAATTTTACTTCAACAACAAATTGTGAAAAATGTCAAGTTTACACATTTTTATAAATGGGCCGAGTTGCATCTCTTGCAAAAGATGATGTTGTAGTGATCTTCCATGAAATTGACTCATAAGAGCTGGAACTGTGCCAGCTGGCTTCTCATTCTTGTTTACAATAATGCCCTTGTTACTAGGCAACAGCACAGTCACAACCATGTTTGCTCTGTATGGCCAAATTCATATTGGAGCTTTTGATATCAAATCAAATTTACAAAACAACTGAATATGATGGGACATCATTAGGTTGAAACCCAATTAACTGTAAACAAACACTGAGGCTGACGAGTAATTGTGAAGTATAAGCCAGTGACTCATATAAGGGTGTACTGTAATCAGGCATATGACTGGCTGGAAATTAAACCTGGGACTGAATGTATATGCCTACTTTCGTTCGTTCACTGTATCTCAGTGACTCCTTCTCTCGTTCTCCTCCTGAACGAGTTGGTGCGTCTTGTTGTGAGTGAGTGACTGAGTGACTCACTCACTCACTCACATACGTATGTACGTACGTACGCACGCTCCCTCTTAGTCAAATCTGCATGAGAGAGCTGTACGTCGGTTGTGACTGAAATACACCATCTACTGGTGTAATATATGTCAAACATGCAGCAACCTCCGGTATGTTGTAAATTGATTAAAAACGATTTAATGTGTTGCCAAGACTTGGACTGTGATTCAATAACAAATATTATATTTCTCACATGACATATCGGTGATATTTAACGGCGCAAATTTTTATTTATTTATATATATATATTTTTACATATCGGTGTTTCAGGTGTATTTTATGCTGAATGAGTTGGTGAATGAAACGGAACGAATCTTTTAGGTTAACTGAATCAAACAAACTGTGTCCCAAAGAGTCATTTTGCCTACCCTTAATTGCTCGTAATAACGAAACGCACGCACTACTTTGTGACCGTGCATTTACTTTGAAAACACTATGTGGCTTTAGTGGCTCAACAATTTGAGGTGTGGTAGAGTATGGTGTGTAGTTATTTCTATTGTAAGTATAACATTCTTATTATTATGTACATACTGTTTGTTTATTCTTCCAACTTACCTACGAATTAAAAAGATTATGGATCTTGTTCATAACCTGTACTCAATTATTCATATTACGGTTTGCAATTAGTTTATAGATTGTGCCCAATAAATCATGCATTGTAAGATTAAGAGAAACAGGCACATAGGGCACAGATATACATATACTGCAAAATGGAAACGGTCCAAAGACTGGGAACAAGCCAACCTGGTGTTAAATAAAAAAAAAAGTACACAGGACTAAAATAGAATAGCCTGAAAAAGAGAATATTAAAATATTAAGGAAATGAGTCTCTGAAAATAAGAATAATAACCTCTAAGAGAATGGAGTGTGCTTTTGGTTCATGCGCCTCCCCATAATGCATCTGTCTCTGGCGCTGCCTTCTTTGTGGGACAGGTGGAGCAGACCAGTAGACCAGACCTGGTGCTCTTCCTGATGAAGTACCTCATGGTGCTGGTGGTGGGCATTCCCTCAGTCTTCTGGGTGGGCAGCAAGAAGACCTGCTTCGAGTGGGCCAGCTTCTTCCATGGCCGCAGGAAGCACAAAGAGTGAGTCACCGGTCACCCTCATGCAGCGTCATCACGGCCTCCCGTGCCACTGCCCGGCGAGTTCAGGTGCTGTGCCTGAGATCGGAAGGTCGCTGGTTCGAATCCTTGGAGTGATGTCACTACTGGGCCCCTGGGCCCCAATTACACCAGCGACTGGCTGACCCTGCATTCTGTTATACATTGTTATATGTTATAATATGTGTGTGTGTGTGTGTGTGTATATATATATATATATATATAATGTTATACATTGCTTTGGAAAAAGGTGTCTGTGAAATGTAAAGTTCTCCTCATTTCCCTCAGTATTAGACCCAAAGCAGTAGCAGCCTGCATTGGCAGTATTTTTTGTGTATATATTTATACAGCGCTTTTTTGATGCAAAGCATTTAACCCAACTGCTGCACCCTCGTCTCCCCACCCGCAGTAGCGGCGTCAATGAGAGCCGGCAGGTGCTCCAGGAGCCCGAGTTCGCCCAGTCGCTGCTGCGCGACGTCCACGCGCCCATCGTGCGCAAGTCCCGCGGCACGTCCACACAGGGCACCTCCACACATGCCTCCTCCACCCACCTGGCCATGCTGGACGAGCAGCGCAGCCGCGCCGGCAGCATCCACAGCAAGATGAGCAGCTACCATGGCAGCCTGCACCGCTCGCGGGATGGCAGGTAGGGCGCCCCCTAGTGTCACCCAAACAGGAGACCAGATTCAGTAGCCAGTAGCTAAGGATTGATATCATATGTTTTGGATGCCCTTGGATAACAGAATCAGCAAATTAAGACCCTTGTTTAAGTGTAATTCATTTTCTTTCTGCCAGGTACACCCCCTGTAGCTACCGTGGAGTAGAAGACCACCCAGCCCACGTGGGAACGCCTCGCCTAAATGACCAATCACGGCACAGCAGCATGCAGCGCCTCGACAGCCAGTCACGACACAGCAGTGTACGGGACCTCAGCAGTGTGCCGCCGCCTCCGGTCACGCACGGCAGTGGCATGAAGCGAGTCATTGAGGAGGACGGGACGAGTGCCTGAGCTGGCGAACCTTGCGGTGGTGCGGCTGAGTGAGGAGTCTGGGCTGGGATGCCTCCATGTGGGCTGCACACCATGGGACTCCGGCCACTACCTTAGGAAAATGAAACGGATCAACTCTGAAGGCCAAAACCAGGAAGTGGACATTAGTAGGTCGAGAGGAATTGTTTTTCGGCGCAATATCTGGTTTGTGGGAGCTGTGACTGGCCAATAAAAATGTCTAATGTACAGATCTCTGTTTCTACAGTGTTGTTGGTGCTGAAATACAGAGCAGCTGCTAATAAGCTGGAAGGTGTCCCCTGGTCTCCTTTCCCAAATCCTGTTTGCAGGCTGGCTACAGCCTTTTCTCTGACTCAAATTACTGCACCTGTGTTTTTCTTTTCTTGGTTTTATGGTGCTGTTGCAGCTCGTGGAATAACCACCCTACCCTGGGGGGCATGGAAAGATAATTAAAATGGGAGTCTTGCTGGGGCGGTGTAGGTGAGCTTTGATGTCATGCAGGTGCACCCCGTGAGCTGGGAAATGAGCAGCATTCTGCAGAAGCCCCGCCTACCTTCCAGAGCCACACACCTGCTCGCCATCAGGGAGCTCCTCTGTGTGGCGGGGGCCGAGGTCTTTAAGGCCCCCCCCCCTTCACTCCCTGTTGTTTCCTTGCTGGCCGTTTGTTACCACGCACTGATTTCCCACAAATTGCTACGACAGGAACAAATTCTGGGGTTGCAATGTAAAGATTCTTATCCGGTGGTTGTGAGGTCCTGAACACTCAAGAAAAGGTTAAGCCAGAATCCCCTATTCAGGAACTGGTAACAGGATGTTCCTATTCCTCCTGTACTTGGTTACCCAGGTAACCGTAAGCGAGAGTGTGACAGTTCAAAGTTGACGCGCACAACTACGGTTGACTGAAATTACAGCAAATTGTAACTTAATTATACAAGTTGGAGAAGCTAGGGTAAAAAAAATCCCCTAAATGAGCGCAAGATTTCCGCAGGCTATAACATTCAATTTAAGTGACTTTTTGATATCACTGTAGTTTCATCGCTAACAATTCTTAGGAATCTTCCTGCCGTTATTTTAAAATCAGAAATCTGTACATTCACACTCCGACACGTGTACAAAAGAGTTTAGCACTTTACCTTTGACCCTAGGTGTGTTGAGTCTGTATAAGTGTTATGTAATTCTTTGAATTAAAGTCCTTTTGTAAAGAATTCTCTAGATTGAACATCCCTTCCTGGTTTCCAAGTTCAAATGTTACTATATAAGACTTGAAATGATGGACAGCTGGCTTAACAACATGGCTACAGGTGATTACTGATGTTGACAGTAGTTACTGCAGAAGCACGGGAGGTCTTGTACAGTCTTCTGGGGCTCTCTGTAGCACACCTGTAAGCTTTGATTTTGAGATACTTTATTGATTCCCATGGGGAAATTGTCTTCTTCTCACCTCCCCCAAACATGCTCTCTGTGAGAGCAAGCTTGGCCATGAAGAGCAGCTACCTCGAGGTGCGCCCAGAGAGATAGGGGTTAAGGGCCCTTTGGAGTCTCAGCCACCTGCTGCCCTCTGAATGGATGGATAACTTAGCTATTGCTTTTGGGTTTATTTCACACAAGGATATGTGTGGCAGAATTAGACTAGGTATAAATTAGGTATAACTAGGTATAATTAATAGGCAAATATTTTCTTCTCTAGATAATTTCTCAGTGGGCTTGGGAATGATTGGGGATTTTCCGGAACATGCTTGGGACTGTAACTATAGAAAGAGTTTTAGGCAAAAGCATACATTTCACTTACAAGAAGCATGATGGGTAATTTATCTGGCAGTAGAATGAAGGGGGAAAGTGCAGTGGATTTACAGTACGTTAGCTAATAAATGCATAAATGCACATCACTAGACACAGAAATTGGTCATGCATAGTAGTTCAAGCCAAGACACACCATTGGTTTGTTCGAGGGTCAGTATTCCTTGCACATACACTCACCTAAAGGATTATTAGGAACACCATACTAATATGGTGTTTGACACCCTTTCGCCTTCAGAAATGCCTTAATTCTACGTGGCACTGATTCAGCAAGGTGCTGAAAGCATTCTTTAGAAATGTTGGCCCATATTGATAGGATAGTATCTTGCAGTTGATGGAGATTTGTG
>JAODKM010004023.1:0-26750 GCA_026780845.1 Petrocephalus sullivani
ATGGGTTTCGGAGCGTGGCACAGCGCATGGCGCGTTCGATCTGAAAAGGGCGCGGCCCGGCACAAAATGCTCCGCGGCCCGGTACCAGTCCACAGCCCCGTAGTTGGCGACCCCTGTGCTAAACAAATGCCCATAAACACGTGGTTTCCGCGATTAATATGAAGTGAATGCATTGTGTTTAACCTTGATTGAAAAACTATAGCTGCTTTTTTTCTTAATTACACAGCATTTGCCATTTGTATGGAGGCAGACAATTTAAGATATTCTTCAAGGACTGGAGTACAATGACCCTGCCCTCAATTCTCTGATTAAATGTTTACTGCCAACAAGCTTCATTGCGCTGAGTGCTGAAGGGTCTCTGAGCACTGATTTAAATCTCATTACAATCATCTCTGGAGCTTTGGTGTCTGAAGGCTAATTTACGACACTGATCAATTCTTACAGGCCAAATGGCCACAAATGGCCAAGCCTGCTTTGCATTGTCGTTGACCCACTGTGACTTACTCTATTGAGGGAACAGAGGCAGCATTCTGCTCTGGATTCTGCATCACACCATGACCAGTGTTCCTTAATTACTAACCATTTGGCACTCCAACTTCTCAGATTTGGATCTACCCCTAGTTAGAATCTCCTAGAGTGATTTCCTGAAGTGGGGTTCGTCTTACTGCAGAGTGGATAAGGCATCTGCTTTTATTCGAATGCAGAATTGTGCAGCGCTCTCCTTGGGGTGTATTGCATCCCACGATGGAGCCTGCAGCCTGTGGAGAGACTAGAAGCATCTGACAGGCAGGACCATTAAGGGAGGTGGCCTCGGCCCATGCTGAGTTGGCATGACTGTTGTGTATTTAGAGGGAGACATCTCATGGAATTAATTAGCAGTGTCGTGTTGGGAGAAAGCGGGTATTAACAACAAAGAAGCTGGGCATTTCTTTCTTAGTGATTTTGGGCGCCTTTTCTGAAGGCCGGAAACATTACCCTGAAACCGTGGATCGGACATTTGCAGCAGACAGCTAAGCCTTACATAATGCTCTCATAATGTTCTATTGTTTTGTTGCTTTGTTTAGTTTTTCTGCTGCCTAATTCCATGCTACTGACTGGATGGCACGGGTGAGAATTCCTATGTATTGATATACATTTCCATTTACATTTGGCCGACACCCTTAGCCAGAGTGACTTACAGAAGTGTTTAGAGACTCCATTAGTGAATACTTTCTGATACTGGGTCAATAAAACCCAGGCTAAGAGTATTATCTGTCTAAAAACTCTGGGAAATACAGGTTTTCTTTTTAATGAGTACAATACTGTAAGTGCTAAACCAAACTAAGTGATAACCAAGTTCTTCTCGAAAAGGTATGTCGTTAGACGTCATTTTGAGCATACCCAATGACTCGGCTGTTCGGACATGTACGGGGAGTTCATAACACCACATAGGTACTGAAACCGAGAAGAGCCTAGATATACAAAAGGCAAAAAAATAATATTGAATCTTGAACCATAAGCCCAGGTGTGGCATACACAGCTTGGTAGTCGTGTTCAAGCGCTCTGTGAAACCTCTGTCTTCAGCAGAACCTGTTTTCACGACTGCACTTTATAACAAATTATTCACAGCAGGGCAATTCAAGTTTTGTGAGCCTTGCAGTGGCATCGTGGCTCATTGGGTAACGGTGTTGCCTAGCACCCCTAGGGTTAGGGTTTGAATCTGCTGTCGGCGTATGCTGTGGTTCAGTGGCTTTGCATGTCCTTCACATGTTGTGTAGGTTTCTCTGTGGCAAAAGGCACAGGCTTGCAGCATCATTTAGGCTGCCATTTCCCCTTGGGTGTTCCTATGCCATGTGACTTATGTAGCCTGTAACAGACATGAGCACCCCCCTCCCCCCACACCCTGTACTGGATTAGTGTTTGGAAGATGAATGACTCTTTATGTACGACTTGCAGAGTTTTCAGGACTCTGGTTGCTCCTTTAAAACTCAAGGGTCCAAGCAAGATTCTTCAATGGCTTTTCTGATCAGTGCCTTCTGATGTTGCCTGGAAGGCCTACATGTTAAAAACTGTGGAGCAGATGAAAACCCATAAAGAAGGCCTTCATTTTGTTACTAGTATCAGTGAGCCTGGGGGCACATTTGCAGCAGAACACAAATCATGATCAAGGGTCCACAATCACTTTTCTATATGAATTGTGTGCAGTGAGGTTTGGTGTATTCTGAAATTTGCAGAAGTTTCCCTTGGGAATAGATTGTGGACTGGTGACATGTTCCCAGTGGTCAAGGTCAAGGTCAGTACTGGAGAAGTGCCGTCATGATGAGTGGTGGTCTCTAGAAACATCTCAGACGATAGCTCTTAGTGGATGAGTATAATATCTTAATTCTGCTGTGAGACCAAGGGGCCAGTAAATTCTATGATTAGGTAGTATGGGTGGTTCAGTCAGGTGTCTGTCTCAGCAAGCTGTTGTAAAAGGTCATCAGTAGTCAGGAATTATGCTGACTGAGTTTTGTTGTCTTCATTGTATCACACAGCTTTATCTGAAGCTGGTTCTCCCAAATCGATGGGCTAGTTAGTTATTTTTCAACTACTTCTATATTTCAACTTAACGTTTCATTTTTAGAACTTTGAGTTTAATTGAGTCAGTCTATCAGATTTGTTGCATAGCTTTACAGATTTCTTTTTACCAAGCACATAAAATGCAAATAACCAAAAATTCCAATTTCGCAAAGTAGCTTGCTGTCCCAGTGTGAGTGATGTAATACTACTTGGATTGGGACGTTACCCTGGTGAATGGGCTTGTTATGTTATGTACTGGATGACAGGCCTGCTGAAGTTGCCCAGTCAGGTGTATGGGCTGGTTGTGAATACCACCTCTATGGAGTGAGCTCAGAATGCTCATTACTAATACACAAATTGTGTTTTACTGTCTGCAGGATGGTGACACCAACTTCGTTCGTGTATGGGAACTCAATCGATGCCACTAACTTTGTACAGCTGGATGACATGGAGTGTGACTTTCAGCCTCTCAACCTCACCTTTCAGGTGTGTTTCTTTTCTTATAATAACTGACAGGCCTTCTGCCTCTGACCTCATTTCCTGTGCTTGCTTGTTTTTTGCAGAACACTCTGACATCACATCCTGTCTATCCCAATTCCTTTTTATTCAGAGTTTGCAGATTTGCCCAGCTGAAATGTTTCCCTATTCTTGTTCCCCACACTGCCAGTATTCTATGTTTTTGTTTCTAGTTTTTTTTTTTTTCAATAAGCGAAAATAGTTTCCAGCTGCCACATTACTGAGGTATTTTTTCTCATGCCAAATGTGTGATGGAGCGATACGTCAGGCACAATGCGAATCCTGTGTGAAACAAACCATACGATCCTAAGCAGATAAGACAGCCACCGCCTTTCCCACCTTCATTCACGTTTCCACTTTTTGCTGGCTGTGCTTACTATGTTGACTACTTATGTTTTAAGTGTGTATGCTCAGACAATTGTTGAAAAGAGAAGAATCGTAGCACTGTGCACAGAGCCTCCTCAGGCAACGGGTAATTCTACAAGTCAGGTTTTCATTTGCAAAATCACATACCAGATGTCCTTATCAAGCAGGGAAAGCAAGTTTGAATCAATCAGACTCCACTCTGTAGTTTGTGTTCTAAAGGCAAACGGCTAATAATTACAGTGCACTTATATAAGTGGGCGCTGTAGTCACTTTCTGTCCACATGGTGACTTGCAGCTATCATTACAGAGACCTCGGCTAAGAATAATTGCACCAACCTCCAGCCTATTAGCTTTATTAGCTAGGTGCTACACAGTAGTTACAAAGAAGTTTTTGTGCTGGTTCAGTACATGTATTTGCCTCTTTCCCCAGCATGTTTTCAACACGTTTGTTCTTGTGATCTGTTAGCCTTTACTGTAATGGTATCATCTTTGTCTTGCAGCATAATTCAAATGCCATTTTATTTTGTAATGGGTAGTAAGTAGAGGATATATAGAATTAATGTCCCAAGACAAGTAACTGTGATGTGGCGATCACCGAACAGTTATGTGTTCATCACTTTGAGATCCAGTGGGTTTTGTGGTCTAACTCTAAATAAAACTTGTCTGACAAATGACATGGTCTTATGATTCGTGCCTAGGGTGTTGGCCCTTAGCATTTTGCTCCATGTTTGACTTGGGTCAGCTTACGACGCTCTGTATCCCCTTTCTCTCTGGCTTCTCATAGGTGATAAACAATGGGCCCAGTCGCCTACCTGGGGCTATGGTGGACATCCGCATCCCCAACCGCCTGGCAGGCAATGGAGCCGATATGTTCAATGTTCTTGACAGCCAGGTGCGTTGAGTTTTGTACCCAAAAATGTTGTTGCTTGTGGTCCGTACACGCTTGCAGACTCAAAACTTTTTAATTAAGCATGCACATCTCTGAAAACATTAAAAATTGTACTTGTTTATATACTTACATATTAAAGCCCTTCCATTTGCATGAAGCATTTAAAAGGCAGTACGCGAATACCTGATGTGAGTGTTCATTTCATTCATTTTCTGTGTTTGGGTCTGGCTGGGCTTGTACTTTTTAGTGGGTAATAACCCACACTGTTTTAGTAAACCCACCTGAAGCCATGGCAACAGATTAAGTCGCAACTCAATTTTCCACTTGTTTTCCATACTTAAAGCAGCTGAAGACGCCAAGGGGAAGTATTCCTTTGCATGGGCTTTTGTCCCAAGGCGGAGGACCAACCCGGTGCCCGGAATCCCGTCTCAGGCAGTGTAGGGGTACCCAGGGGTCACCAGATGAGACGAAGAGCAGAATCTGCTCTTTTGGTTTATCACTTCAGTTTTCTGGTGATGACCAGAGCACCACATTTACGTTTTACATTATTTACACATTTACATGATCACATTTGGAGAACTGGGCAATGTGATGATAGAAAAACATGATACATAACAACCCCACTGCAAATGTACCATTTCGAGAAAACATACTCGTTTAGAGTTTTTGGTTCTGCAGTAAATGAGCTATGTGTGGCTTAGTGGGTTCAGACGGATTGGAAGACTGGTTCAAGTCCTGGGGTCAGTAAGGGATTTCACCATCTGACCCTTATCCCCCAATTGCCCCAGGGACTGGAGCAACTGACCCTGTCTTAATACTGATGCAGTTTTAACTCTGCTTTATCAAAATGTATATATTTGTCCTCTAAATAAATATACATGTAATGGAGGCTCTAAACCATTGATTTTAACGTAGATACATCATTACATTTATAATCAAGTACACCTATCAAGTATTTACTCCAGGAGAGGATCAATGCCTTTTTAAACTCTGTGGAGATTCTAGAGGGCTCTGAGAAGTTCATGGCCTACAGGGTAATATGTGACCTCCATGCCCTCCTCAGTGACGCTTGTCACTGTTCTACATTCCGTTACAGGTTGCAGGGGACCACGGGAACTGCACGCCCCACTATAACCCCATGCCTTGCAGTATACCCCAGGAGCGAGATAGCATCTTCCATACAATCTTTGCCTTCTTCATCAAGTCTGGTCGTCGTGTGATGGTAAGCTGCTTACCTGGTGTTCCTGGTAACATCTGCACACCTTTTCGCCTTTATGACTGCCCCTACAAGGTCAGAACGGGGCCATGTCTTCATGAGTGATATACTCAAAGAGTACCACTTACTGGCCATCAGCAGCAGTAACACCCAGCTGTAGAGGTAGCTGCTAATTGGAGTAGAAACACTGGTAACTATTCTGTAACAAGAGACCTGCCAATTTTAATATCAGTACATGTAGGGGTCAGTTGCTACTGGCCTGGTTACTAAGACAATAACACTGGCAACAATGTGACTAGGCCACCTTGACTGTGGTTGGAATTGTGACCGTAACAATGACTTGTTGTGTTTGACCGTTTCTGCATTTGTAACCATGTGACTGTTCATGGCCATGGCTGGCACAAGCCACCATGCTTATATTTTGCCGCTTGGACATATTGCAGGATTGTGACCGCCCAGGCCGTGCCTGCCTCATGATAACCTGTACTGTCGGCTCATTGGCCAAAGAAGAGTCTGTGAATGTGGATCTGCGAATCCTGCTTAACACTGAGATCCTGAAGAGGGTGAATTATCCTGAGCACTTACTTTTTCCATTTAGCTTTGCAGCAGAATGTTCATATTTATCTGAAAATTCAATGTTAACTATTTTAATATTTTAACAGCACAACAACAGCTTGTACAAATACAAATGCATATTAAGTGTGTCTGTTCCAGTGGCATTGCAGCAAGGGCATCAACATGCTGTTTCTCATGCAGGACAGCTCCTCTGTGATCCAGCTGGTGTCTAGGGCTAGCGTCCGTGTGGACAACAGGGCAGTGGAAGTACTGGATGGCCAGCCAGAGGATGTATCTGTGAGTTGACTTTCTTCCAGTTCAGATGACCTCCAATAGCTTCAAAAAACTATTAAAATATAGACTAAGAACAGATTCTGTGACAATGCCAAGCAGGACTAAAGTTAATTCCTCTAAGCACTAGTCTAATGAATTTATTGCCCTGCTGATTAAATCAGTTGACCTTCCATATCCTCTATCACTGATGTGACCTCTAACCCCATCAAGTCCTGGTGTCTGCCCTGACCTCTAACCCACATTACTTTCCTATACCAAGCCTATCAACAAATTACTAACTCCTCAAGGGCAGTCCCAGTGTTTCTTGGATATTACAACTGCTACTATTGCACTATTGAATTCATCATAAAAATAGAAGCTTTACCAATATAACTTTTTGTTTTTTAAATAGTACTTCACAATTTAAGTGTGAAACGACGAATATACATTTATTAAACAAATGTGTACCCAAGTGTGAGTACATTTTGATTTATTTTCCTTCTTGAAAATAAAGCTAAAAATCTCACAGATGCCACACAGGTTTTTCCATTGGTGTGTTTTCTACCAGCTTTCCCCCACAGCAGTATTTACTGTGGCTGTGCCATGCTCTGCCTGTCCATTCAGGTGGCTGCCATGTTTTTGGGTGCAGCTGCCTCTTGCTGCAGCCTTGCTGCCATCTAGTTCAGGGTTTCCCAATCTGATCCTTGGGACCCATAGATTGCCCACAGTTTTGCTCCCTCCGAACTCCCGGTGATGAGAGGGAGCAAAAATATGGACTGTCTGACAGGGAGTACGGAGGGAGCAAAAATGTGGACCGGCTGTGGATCCGCCAAGGTCCGGATTGGGAAACACTGGTCTAGCTGTATTTAGGTTGTGGTCATGCTGTGGTCACACTGTGGTCAGTCACATGGCCCTCTGGGTTCCACAGGGGAGTGAATGTGTGGGAAACCTCAGCTTCTGTCAGGGTTCCCTTCGAGTCGCCTACAGCCGCCTTTTACAGCATGTTTGTATACGGACCTAACAGCGCTGGTGTGTTTTATGTAGCGTGTCACAGTTTATAGAGGTCACATTCTTCCATTTCGGAGTTCAGTGGGGCCTTGGGCCGTGTTTAATCCTCCACAAGCAGGCGGCGTTGAAGACCTTGCTTTGGAAATGTATGTCCGTTGAATTAGGTAGAATGTATCACCTTCAATGAAAGAGCTTGGCATTGGAAGCTGGGAAAATGTCAGTTGCCCATGTGTGTTTTCAACACGTTTGTTCTTGTGATCTGTTAGCCTTTACTGTAATGGTATCATCTTTGTCTTGCAGCATAATTCAAATGCCATTTTATTTTGTAATGGGTAGGAAGTAGAGTAGATATAGAATTAATGTCCCAAGACAAGTAACTGTGATGTGGCGATCACCAAACAGTTATGTGTTCATCACTTTGAGATCCAGTCTAGCTGTGAAATAACCGGTTTAGATCCCTCACTATATCATAGCAAGGGCTGGAAGCTGGCCTTGCTATGGCTAGTGACTGAGATTAATTTTCATGTAACCTTGCTGGCTTTTTATGGCCCCACATCTGTCTCTGAAGTCCTGCTTTGTGTTGTTAGGTGGTGTTTGAGTCCCAAATGTGGGAGACTCAGATTTTTCTTCACAACAGTTAAAACCGACTTAAAGCTAAAAGCTATATACTCAGTGGTGTCTAAAACCCAGCTCCCCATGTTCCAGGTGGTTTTTGAAGCACTGCACAACCAGGAGCCCCGGGGATATGTGGTGGGCTGGATAATTGCCATCAGTCTCTTGGTGGGGATCCTTATCTTCTTGCTACTGGCTGTGTTGCTGTGGAAGGTAAGTTGGAGTCTGAGCAGAAGCATGGTCGGGGACCTGTTTACTTCACCACGATCACTCATGGTGTTCGTACAGATAAAATCTCAGGATCACATGCCTGCATCAGTGTTGTCAGTTGAAGATACCTGAGCATGAACTGCCTCAGACAGACTGCAGGAATTGCCAGTAGATCCAGTAGATTTCTGTGCAGTTTTAGTGGGCTGTCCCTGTCTTGGCAGTGGTGGTATTTTCCAGAGCAGACCCAGGTGCTCGTTTGTTGTCGGCCTCTAGTGCTGCAGTCAGACTGGGGCAGTATGTACTGACCCACATAAATATATATATAAAAAAACAGGCCAGTGCATATGCCATATATGCCATATATGTGCCTACAGCTTCCCACATTCAGATCTGTGTGAAAGCTGTGTGTTACCTATGGGATAAGATACACAACAGGTCAGCGAATCACGAGTAGCAGGAAGGAGAGACCTACGGCCAACTTTAAATTAGACTGAAGTGCAGATATTAGAGGCACGTACGAAGGAATCACCCTTGCTACAGAGTTTTCGGCATAAAGTGCTTTTTATTTTCCTCCCACACATATTTTTGAAGGAACACCACATCTAAAGCTCCGGAATGTTGGTTCTTGGATGCTAGGATCCTGCCAAAACAAATCCTTTTGACACAAGGGATTCTGGGAAAGGGGAGCTTTGCATTGCCAGAGCAGCACATGTTAAGCAGAGCACCGTTCAGGAAATGCCTGAGCACTGTGACGGCCCAATCAGCAGTTAGCTTTATGGCAGGCAAGGGAGACAAAGTGACTAGTGCCTTCTGTGTCATGCTTTGCTACCTGTTATAAAAGGGAATAATTCAACTATCATACCATTAAGTGGTATACATGTTCCAGCCATCACTGACTTAACTCACCAGCCTTAGCTCTGCGGTAGAGGGTACTACTAAGATGATCTATCTGTTTACAGATGGGTTTCTTCCGTCGGCGGTATAAGGAGATCATTGAGGCAGAGAAGAACAGAAAGGACAGCGATGAGAGTTGGGACTGGGTCCAGAAGACCCAATGAGGAGCATCCCTTCACCACAGCCATTATGTCATTGGCCTTTCGGCCTGTCCGCCAGCCAATGGGCTCCAGCCCCTTCGATCTTCCATATGTGGAAGAAAAGAATCTTCTCCAGATTTTTCGGAGGCTCAAAACTTTAGGTTGGGGAAAGAGAAGAGTGGGAATTATGCATGAGAAGGATTGAAGATCAGACATTTTTAAAGAGAAAGACTTCCACAGATATTTCAAAAATAAGAGTGGACAAGGAAAAAAAATAACCCTCAGGGCCTTGAATGTTTCACAAGCAAGACTTATTTTTTTATATGTATATGCTTCCTGTATTGAACAGCAGTGATGCTACAAACTCCTTGAAGGGTCTGACATATCTGATGTTTTCTTCTAAGCACTGATGACTGTTATGCTTTAAAACTCAACCTCTGGTTGTTATGCAAGTGTCCGGCAGTGGCTGTCACCGACACAACTGTCAGGCGGGGCTTTTTATTTTGTAGAAATGAACACTGTGCCCGGAGTCACGTGTCTTCTTTATGTGGCAGGTTTGTTGGAAATAGAGGTGTTGATGTAAATCCCAGGCTGTGCAAAACAGGATCACAGTCTGCTAAAGCCTCCAGAGGCTAGTCGTCCTAGACCTGCCACACTCTTGTTCCTGCGGGAGAATGCCAGGCAATGAAGCAGGCACTTCAAGGTCAGGCATAAAAGTACTCAGAAACATTCCCTTATCCTAAGAATAAAGCTAAGTGGGGGAAATGGTGCAGAGGACCACACAGGGTGGTAGATGATCAATGTGCAGGCTAGTGCCTTGTCCAGTGGGCTACAGGATCTCTTCTGGCCTGTGTTCATCAGTCATCTTAAATTCATTTCTTTCCACAGTTTCTCCTGAAGGACAGAGTAATACCTGTGTGTTTGTGTTCAAAGTGGACTCCACCTTGGCTGCAGGGAGGCAAACGTATGGGCTGTCACTGTCTTGGCAGTGGTGGTATTTTCCAGAGCTTCCGCTATGCCTCACTGTGTGACACTGATCTTGTTCAGGGCATTTTCTTCTGGAATCTTCTTGTGATTGGATGCAATGTTCCTTGAATTGGACCCACTAAAAAAACAGCCAGTTCAAGGCATACCTTACCAAAGGCATATTTTGAACACATTTTGTCATCACCTCAGATCTCTGCGTATCCATACTCCAACACCCCCCATGTTCAGACTTGTCAATCCACACTTCACCCTGTCCTACTGAAGAACTCCCTGCACTCTAATCTGAGATCTCCCAGTGGTAACCAACTGTTTCTCTCACTAGTGTGTATGGATTATGCCTCCTGCTTGACACTGCCACAGGTTTAACGTTCAGGGGTGGTGTGTGGCTCAGTGGGCTGAGCCTGGGACCAGAAGGTCAGTGGTTTGAGCCCGGCCCTGGCAAAATAGTTACATGGTTGTGGGCCCCTGATGAAGGCCCCTAACCCCCAGCTTTCTGGGAGCCACAAGGTAGCTGCCCCTTTTCTGTAACCCCCCCCCCAAAAGCTTACTCTCACCTGTATGGAGATGGGGTGACGTGAAAAAGAGAATTTTCCCATGGGGATCAATGAATTATCACTATTATATCCCATAATACTTGGATACAGTGTCTGCTATTGAAGTCCAACTTATCTGCTTAAATGAGATGTCTTATGCCGCAGGAAGTCCAACATCACAAAGTTCACTTCTCATGAATTAAAAACATGCTAGACAATCCACCTGGTTGTTTGAGTTTTTAAATAAGAAGTGAAGTGAGAAAAATAAATGCAGACAATTTGAACAGTATTACTGGTGACTGGGATGCTCATTGCTGTTTATTATCCATTTACTTAATGTCAGGTGGCTAAAACATAAGAGGGAATGTTCTTGTGATGGTTACCCTGAAGTCCACACTACCTCAGGGCTGTGATGGCTTCACTGTTGCTCTCGTATACCTGCAGCAAATGCCATTTGATCTATGCTTTATTTTCTATTCAGAAGCCACTGCTTTCACTTTGTATTGGCAAAGAATAAGAGGTGAGATGGTCGGTTTGGGTATGTTCATTGCATCTCTCCTGGGTTCTTGAGCAACTTTGCACCGCGGAACGTGGGTGAGAGCCGACGCAGACTGTTTTGAGTAGGAGCGTTCCATAAAATGCTGGATGATTTGTGTTATTCCGTTCATAAGTTGTAAGGAAGGAAAGCTCTGATGACGTGATGATTTATGGCTAGATGAATGATGGGATGGGAACATGTTTACTGTTGGGTGCAAAGCCCCTCAGAGTGCAGAGGGAGTGAGATGTCAGGAGCTAAAAATAAGTGAGGAATGCGGCACTCTATCTCCATCTGAATGGCTGTGTACAGGCCAGTGCTGCCTGGTTATAGGAAACGGTCCTTGTAAGTCAGCATGCTGGAATGCAAGAGAGAAGCTGTGACTAGTACGCAGTGACCTGCAAAAACACTTAGACTTTTAACTCCAGTAATCACTGGCAGGTTTTGGGCTGCATGTTCCCATTACCCCAGCTGGAACTCTCTATGGCACAGGACCTACAAACTTGTCTCAAGTCTGGTTAACACCCTGTTTAGAAGTGATTGGGGGGACAAGAGAAGGGAACCACTCAATATGATGGCCCTAAAGATACGTCCTGCATAAATAAAACTATAAAGGAGCATTAGTAAATATTGTGGACTTAAATAACTGATGCAAGAGGTCAGTTAAGAGGGTAAAAGCTTGGGCACTGTGCCTGAGGCCTTGACTGCACAATTTGGAACAAGGGATGAGGCATTGAACTCCTCCTGTCCTCCTCTGTATTTCTGGCCGACCAAGAATGACAATCCACCCTCGAATGGTTACTTATGCTTGAGTGGGAATGGATGACCCTCACAATATCATCCCCTGCTAAACCAGCTCACTTCAGTGCTCTAGCAGAAGTGGTTGTCGCCCGAATATATTTTATCAGTTGCTACCACTGGCTTGACAGATACACAACAGCTATAACTCTCTCTGTAACTGACTTGGCTTAATAATGTGTATATATTGATGCAGAGAGAGGATACACTTGACATTTAACACGTGAGGTCTAAACTTTTTTGCTGTTGTTTTTATAGTATTATGTTGACACCTCTGTCACTTATTTCCTATATCTTTCAGTCAAAAACTACTGTCACTGAAAATTGTTGTAAAAGTATTTCTGTATGATTGGTGTGTCCAAGCTCATGTTTAAACTGTGTATTTATGTACTGATATTGACACGTTAAAATAAAAGCTTTGCGGTTAATGAGCCTGCGCGTTTTTTTTTTTAACCTTAAATTCCTGCCCATGCGCAGTGAACCAATTCATGAAGTCGAAGTCGCTTTAAGATCATGTTATCCCACTGAGGGGTCCTTGTGATATTCTTTTGTATTTGACACCATCTAGTGGTCGAAATACCGAATTCTACAACGCCTTCTATCGGTAATTAAAGGATTGGTGTTGTATTCGTTGTACTTTAATTGTAACATCTTCATCATTAGTTAGTAATTTAATTTAATGACGCCTTATGTTAAATATTTATTTCTTTGTTATGTATTAGATAGTCCCACGAAAGAGTACATTCACCGAGTTATAAACCACGTGTAAGTATGTAAGTGCATAAATGTAAGTACATCATTAACAGAAAAAGGGAGTTTATAAATCATTATTTAGATTTAAAATATTATTTAAATATTGACTCGTAAGTGTTGACAATTGGTGCTAAATGAGGTTAACCCTTTTCAAACAACTATCGGGTTAACAATGTAATGTTTGGCAAACCGAGTAAACGCGGCGACGGCTAAAGACGAGGACGGTCGCTTAAAGAGACAAAGAATGTCCTTTTATGAAGCCCTTAAAAAGACTAACGCGGGGATCAAACTACGACCGGACCAACGCAAAAGGGAAAGGCTCACACACGGTGGGTAATTTATACATCGGGTAAAGACACGCTAGGATCGGACAGTGATCGCGCAAGAGCACACACGACAATGGGGAACGCAACAAGAATTAACATTAACACAAACAATGGGTTATTCGCATGCTCCGGTGCTACAATCATTTTGAACTGGATGTTTAAATTAGTCTGTGTAAATAATGTTGAGGTCCCAGGTTATTTTTTATGGTATGAGTACATATTATAATTAAATTCACTTCAGTCACTAATTTATACTTGTGTGAATTTGCCAGTTTCCTTACAAATTTCTTTAAGAAACCTTCATGTTTGAATTAATACTTAGGTTTTAATTTGCATTGTGAATACATTTTAATTGTATTTATAAATGTGTTAATCCGGTAGTTCTTTGAAAAGGGTTTTTAAACTTTATTTAGCACAATTTCCAACGCAGCTTCCGATTGCATCTAGTCGTCATTCTTCGTGTGTCCGATCGTCATCCCGAGCCTATCCGACTTTCATCCCGAGTCCGTCCGATTTCCGCCCGAGTTGGTCCGATGTATTCCGAATCAATCCGATTTATTCCGAATCCGGAACATGGCGGGAAGTTTATAGTCGGGTTTGGTTTGCTGGAGCTGTTTTGGTAAGTTTTAAGTTCATCTCTTCAGAAGCGCACGCTATAAAATACGTTAAAGTTAGCCGATGTCGCTGATCAGTGACTTTGCTTCGTTGCTAAATGTCACAGCGAGGAGGTTAGAATGACTAGTTTTTCGCCTCGATAACGTGATAACGTTAATATATGTAGTGAGTTATATAGGGTGTCTTATGTTCCGTTCGCTGACACAAATATAAACGCAGGTTATTCCGCTTCGTGTGTCTTTCTTATCGTATGAGTTGCCTCTTGGCTAACTTGCAGTTTGTTCAGTAAGCTGGTAGTAATTGTACTTAATATTACAGACGTGTTTCCTTCTGCACGCCCAGTGGACATTTTCTTGTCCTTAATACGCCGCGGTTAGATTAGCCTCATACTCAACATTCAGTTTTCCGGCTTTAATAACTTCTCACAGAAGTAAGGCAGGCCGTTTTTAATTATAGAATTTTGATGTCCACTACACAGACAACAATGCACACCGGTCATTTTTGCATCTCCTGCCCTTTCGTAATTCGTGCAAAATCTTGTTGATAGCTACGAAAATAGGTCATTTCAGCTGATACGAGATGATGGGTTACCATGTTCGGTTCATGACAACTGTTGCACAGCCCCTGGTTTTCCAGGTTTCTTTACAGTCGAATTTAAATTCACTTTTGAAAGCTCGTATGTATCTGTATAATGTGCAATGGGACAGTACAGGAATGGGTTAATAACTGCAAAACTACGCAAGACAGGCACATCTAGTTCAGGGTGCTTTAGTCAGGGGACACTGGGAGACAATGCACACCCCTTGGAGTTTCAGGGCAACTTTGTCTGTAATAGTTATTAATCGCTACATTGTATCCATACTGTATGCATTGGGGCAGTACACTAATGGGTTAATAGCTCAAAGAATACACAACACAGCAACATCTAATGAAGTGTGCTTTGGTCAGTGGGCACTGGGAGACATGCACACCCCTTGGATTTTTAGGGCAACTTTGTCTGTAATAGTTATTAATCGCTACATTGTGTCTATGCTGTATGCTTTGGGGCAGAACACTAATGGGTTAATAGCAATGGCGGACCTACACTTTTATACTTGGTTTGGCCAGAGGGTGGCCAAAGCTATTTCAAGTGGTCCACAGACAATGAATTTGTTTCTCAAACAATCAATTGCAGTCGGAGTCTGCAACCACTGAAATCTTTTTACATAGTCAATCACCTCGGGTGGCACCTTGGCTGTCCAATCAGACTTCAGAGGGGCGCAGCGGCCTCCACTGTGGCTACGCCCCTTGGTAACAAGCTCGAAACTAAACATGATAGGCGCATCTAGTAAGGTGTACTTTGATTAGTGGACACTGCAATTTGAAAATCCAAGGGGTGTGCATGGTCCCCCAGTGCCCACTGACCAAAGCACACTAGCACACTCATTAGATGTTGCTGTGTTGTGTATTCTTTGAGCTATTAACCCATTAGTGTTCTGCCCCAATGCATACAGTATGGACACAATGTAGCGATTAATAACTATTAC
This sequence comes from Petrocephalus sullivani, assembly GCA_026780845.1. NCBI lineage: Eukaryota > Metazoa > Chordata > Actinopteri > Osteoglossiformes > Mormyridae > Petrocephalus > Petrocephalus sullivani. The sequence goes on from JAODKM010004023.1 coordinate 15,291, forward strand.
AGACAAAGTTTCCCTGAAAATCTACGGGGTGTGCATGGTCCCCCAGTGTCCCCTGACCAATGCATACTTCACGAGATGTGCCTGTCTTGTTTAGTCTTTGTGCTATTAACCCATTAGTGTACTGCCCCAATGCATAAAATATAGATACAATGTAATATTTAATAACTACTACTGACAAAGTTGCCCTGAAAATCCAAGGGGTGTGCATTGTCTCCCAGTGTCCAGTGACCAAAGCACCCTGAACTAGATGTGCCTGTCTTGCATAGTTTTGCAGTTATTAACCCATTCCTGTACTGTCCCATTGCACATTATACAGATACATACGAGCTTTCAAAAGTGAATTTAAATTCGCCTGTAAAGAAACCTGGAAAACCAGGGGCTGTGCAACAGTTGTCATGAACCGAACATGGTAACCCATCATCTCGTATCAGCTGAAATAACCTATTTTCGTAGCTATTAACAAGATTTTGTACGAATTACGAAAGGGCAGGAGATCCAAAAATGATCGGTGTGCATCGTTGTCTGTGTAGTGAACATCAAAATTCTGTCATTAAAAACGGCCTGCCTTACTTCTGTGAGAAGTTATTAAAGCCGGAAAACTGAATGTGGAATGTGAGGCTAATTTAACCGCGGTTATTAATGCACCAATAAATGTCATTTGGCAGTTAACTTTTTGAATACGGATGCCTGCGCTCGTGGTCTGCAGAAGGGGAATGTCTGCATAATGTTACCCTGTCAAAGTTAAATCTGTCTGTCTGGGGGGGCTCCTCATTTCTTTAAATGTTACAGATGCAGTATACATCTTTGTGAAATATCCTTACGAGATAAGTTGATTTTTTTTTTTTATGGCCTTGGCATTAAAATGAAAAAATAGAAATCCCTCCCTGTTTCTGTGGGTCCCAGTGTAACTGCACCAGCTGTACTGTCTGTAGTTCCTCCAGTGCTTTAGTGGTCCTGTGGTTTGCATAGAGTTCTGCCCCTGCCACTACATGGTACCATATTTTAACACACATGCACTGTGGCTGTCCCTCACAGGCTTGGACATGAGTGAGGCACACCTGAACGAGTGGCAGAAGAGGACCTTTGACATTTCATCTGGCACCTGCACACCTGAGCAGAAGGCGGATGTATACCGGGCACACATCCTGGACGTGCAGTATGCATGGGCGACTTCTCTGCTGTCAGATTCGGCCGCAGCCCACCTGCTCAGGAAATACACTGAGCTCTACTCTGCAGTGCTGGACTCCGACGACCCATGCTCGGGCCTGAACAACTATGCCGATAGTGTGCTGCACCTGGTTCGTGGGCACCGGAACGACAGCGCACAGTGGCAGTCAGCCCTGACATCAGAAAATGTTCTGGCTTTGCCGTGTGTGCAGCACATTCTCAGCAATAAAACCAGAGCTGAGAGTGCCCTCGTACCACAGGAAGATGTGGATGTTGTAGTTGGTGAGGGGTTTAGTGGTTATAGTGATCAAGGCCGCTCACTAAAGCTGGGAGCCTGCAGTGGGGATGTGCTTTCTAAAATTGAGGCTATTGGGGGTTGCAGCAAAGTTCTAAGAGATGGGGCAGGAAAGGAGATTAGCTATGGGACATCGCTACCATCTTCTTCCTTTGGATCTTGTAGCACAGTTCAACCCAGCCTGAATCCCCTGTTTAGCAGTAGCGCTAACATGAACTGTCAGCCCGCCACTAGCCATCAGTCCATTTTCGTCCCCTCAAACCCTTTGAAGCGGAAGGCTTTCTATAACTCTCAGTCTTGCCATGTGGCCCCTGAAACACGTAGTGGCCCCTCTGTTGCAGGAAAGAGAGGGGAGGATGGCCGTGTCAGCAGCTTCAGGACAGCCAAGGAGCAGCTGGTGGTGGAGCAGCAGAAGAAACACGGTCAGCAACCACAGCGAGTCCAGCCAGCTGGGCTATCTAGTGGTGTGAAGAAGTCCCTGGGCGCCAACAGATCCCGTGGTGCCTTCTCCAAATTTGTGTCCCCTTTGCCCAGGCAGGAGGAGGGTGAGGGGACAGGTGCTAGTGGTGCCGCCCAGGAGTCACAGCCTGTTGATGAACGGCTAAAGAACTTTGAACCCAAGATCATTGAGCTGATCATGAGTGAGATCATGGATCACGGCCCACCCATCTCTTGGGATGACATTGCTGGACTGGAGTTTGCAAAGGCTACAATTAAGGAGATTGTGGTGTGGCCCATGCTGCGGCCTGACATCTTCACTGGCCTTCGTGGTCCCCCCAAAGGAATCCTGCTCTTTGGCCCTCCTGGTACTGGAAAGACACTTATAGGCAAATGCATTGCATGTCAGTCTGGGGCCACCTTCTTCAGTATTAGTGCCTCATCCCTGACTTCTAAGTGGGTTGGAGAAGGTGAGAAGATGGTCCGGGCCCTCTTTGCAATTGCCCGCTGCCACCAGCCAGCTGTCATCTTCATCGATGAGATTGACTCACTGCTTTCCCAACGGACAGATGGTGAGCATGACTCTTCACGGCGGATCAAGACTGAGTTTTTGGTACAGTTGGATGGGGCAACCACCTCAGCTGATGACCGGATCCTGGTGGTCGGGGCCACTAACCGACCACAGGAGATTGACGAGGCAGCCCGGCGAAGGCTGGCGAAACGCCTATACATTCCCCTGCCTGAGGCTGCAGCTCGTCGTCATATTGTAGCCAACCTGATGTCCCGTGAGAAATGCCATTTGAAGCCTGAGGACCTGGAGTGCGTCGTGGCCAGCTCCCAAGGGTTCTCCGGTGCTGATATGACTCAGCTTTGCCGAGAGGCAGCACTGGGCCCTATTCGCAGCATCCAGGTAGATGACATTGCCAATATCTCACCTGATCAGGTACGTCCCATTGTTCATGCCGATTTCCAGGATGCCCTGAAGACTGTGCGTCCCAGTGTCTCCTCCAAAGACTTGGAACTCTACGAGGAGTGGAACAGGACTTTTGGCTGTGGTCGCTGATCCGGACACCCAGGCACATTTCTGATGTCCTGCCTTCACTGGCGCACTCTGTGATTATAATACATGTACAAGAGCATGATTTCGATGATATATGTTTTTAAGTCATACAAAAGACTTTTTACATTTTAAAAATGTGGGTAAGATGAGTGGTGCAAAATCTTTGCAAATATTAATTGCAATATATAAATGAGTTGGCATTTATGTACACAGTTCACATTGCTAATAAGCTTGAAAATACATGGAGGTATGGTGTTGTAAAAGGATGCGTGTGCCTATGATTTTCAGTAAAACATAATAAAGATAAATGGCACTGTCAGAAGTTTGTGCTAAATGATTAGATGTGATGGAGTGGAAAACTCTGCATCCATGGTTTCTGCAGGTTCATTACTTTTTCTGTATACTAGGGTAACTGTGTTGAATTCAGTGACGCATGAAAAGCATTGGGAAGCCCTGTGGCTCAGGGTTCTGGACCTGTAAAGCAAAGAACCTGTGTATTTCCATCCCTTTATCTTCCATGGCCAACAGAAACCACACAAATTGGGAGCAGGATTCATAACCCCAATCTAGCATGTGTGACGTAACAATTCTGTCCTGAGTATTTACATAATCTATATTAGGTGTTGTTCTAAGGTGGGCAATTCCAGGCCTTCTCTTTCAGAACACAGTATATTTGTGATATTCCCCACAAACCAAATAAGCACAAAACATGGCTTCTTCCCCAAAGCAAAGTAAGGCACCTTACAAGTATGCTCATCCTTTATTTAAATTTTAGTTCTTTGGTGTATTTCATAGCATTGAAATTCAAAATTTATTTCAATGTGGGATTGTATTAAAAACACATGCTTTATTGTAAGTATCCAAACCTTCTGTGGTGTAGTTGCCCTACCAAGGCCACAGTTGCTTTACAGATGGTTCCAGCTAGTGAATCTTTATAATAACTTAAATATTTCTTGAATATATACCTCACAGTTAAAGTATCATAAAATAACTGTATCATGAAGTCTGCATAACACCAGCCTGTATGGGAGTGTGGCACAAAAGAAGTCAGCCCTGAAAAGGAACCATGTGGAGTTTGCCAGAAAGCATGACGGTGACCCAATTGCGATGTGGGCAAAGATTTTGTGGTCAGATGAAAAAGTGTTTTTGCCAAAATTCAAGAGTATATGTGGTGCAAATTCTAGAGTGACCATACCTCCAGTGAGGTATTACAGTATTTAGGTGACACTTTTATCCAAGGTAACATGCAGTTGAGAAGGTAGCTTCAGCCTGTCTCTGGAGCAGTTGGGGTTAAGGGCCTAACAGTGAAATCACTCTGACAACTTTGGGGATTCAACCATCCAGTCGCAGGCACAGCATCATAAGCTCTAGAGCCGGGCACTTCAAATCTGGACCTCGATTCCAAATCCAGGCCTTGTTTTAGTTTTTCCAGTTAGTTTGTTTAATAGTTACTGATTCTGTTTGGCTGGAGGCTTCACACCTGGCTGAGAGGTAAAGGAAAGCCGGAAAATCAGCATGGCTCGGCCCTTGAGGACCGTGATTTGAATACCTCTGCTCTAGAGCTACACACTGCTCCTGCAAGCATGGCAGTGATAGTATCATGTTATGGGGCTGCTTTCCAATGGCGTGACCTGAGTATCTAATTAATAGAATGAAGAATGGATATTGTGAAATTTAGGGAAATGCTGCAAGAGAGCCTGTTTCATTCTGATAAAAGCCTGATGCTCTGGTGAAAGTTTATCTCTCAGCAGGACAGTGATCCCAAACACAAGGCCGAAGTCAGCCAGTCTAGGAGTAGCTCAACAACAAAAGGTGATTGTCCTACAATGGACCACTTGATGTCAAGATCTCAACCCAAAAATGGTGATGCACAAGAACCAATTGACCAGTTTGGAGCAGTTCTAGTTTCATGAATCTTGAAAATCCATCCAGAAAGTGCAAAGCTAGTAGATACCCTAAAATACTTAAGGCTGTTAGTAAAGATAAAAAATGTATCTCTGCAGAATATAAAACTTTGGGGATTGAATACTTATGTAATTGGCATAACATTTTTTATTTAATTTTATTAAAGTTATTTTCTACTGTAAAGCCATGTCACATTAAAATAATGTTGTATTTGAAATACACAGAACTTCGATGTAACCCTTGTAATTCAATACAACTGGTCAGGGGTGTGAATTCTTTTGCAAGGCACCATCTTTAGCAAGCAGATGACAACGCATGATGTAGCTGTTGTTTTCTGCATGTCACTACTACATGCTACAATAGAAATTGTGCTTGTGGTTGATTAAAGGGACATATGTGCTGAAAGGCATGAGGATAAAACATGATTAATCTGAAAATAAATATACAGAGAAGGGAGCTATAAAGCACCAGAGTAAAAAGTAGGATATTTTATTTATATACAATAGTGAAAAAATACTGGGAAAAGTTCCAGGAAATATATCCAGAATTTTGCCTAAGTATGGGTAGCTAAGTTAATGTCTACCCACCTATAATTAGGAATTTTCTTTAATTGATTTTGTAAATGTAATGAAATAAGTGATGAAATGGTCATTGTAATTAACTTATGTCAGTGTAATGCTGTCCCCATATCTCTTGGCTGCTGTGTTGTATCCCTGGTTAGTTATATTGCCTAATTTCCGTTGTGGAGTTGCACTACTAGTGCCCTCTTGTCCTGGTAGCAGAAAGGAAATTGGGCAAGATCCTCACTTTAGCCCTGGGAAACTATTGGCTATTTTCTGCCTTCTTCCCTTTACCCCTTAGATGGATCATTTAGCCAAAGAAGGGAATGAATTTCTCTTCTTCCTCCTTTTTGAGTATTTCTTGATTTGAGAACACGAAAAGGCTTCTCATTTTTAACAATACCTTCTAGCAAATGAGTTATCTCCTAGCTTACAGGAGCATTCTCTCACTGGTTTGGAGTAGATGTCTTCATCCTGGAGGGGAAGTTGAGCAATGCACAGCTTGTCCTGCTCGCATGACAGGCTCCATACAGTCCCGCATTCTTAAGCCATCCTTCACCCACAACGCTCATGTCTGGACACTGCCACTGGGCACAGAGTTGGGAAATATGGCCAAAGCTTAAAAACTTTAATCTCATGTGTCAGTATTGAATGGTCACTGTGAAGATGTTGGCTGCTATTTCCCTAGCCAAACAAAGGACCCCCACTTAAAGCTTAAAAAAACATACTGATAGTACTGGTTTTTTTGCAGAAACAATAAAAAACTGAGCAAAGCAAAATTTGACTGATCTTAACCCCAAAATCTTAATTCATGTGGCTGGCACTGATATTGTATAGCTACTGTTGATGTTGATTTAAACAAATAGTGGTTTTCTCTTATTTAATTTAAAAAATCCAATACCAGCAGGTTAACTTGGGACATTATTACAATTCCCGTGTGCACATAACAGTAAGCACCTCTAGATGTCAGTGTAGCACTCATTACAGTCCATTGTACAAATGGCTTCAGTAGTTCACACTGCAAACGACTGCTCTGAAATTTGTCTAGTGATATGTGCAATCTTTCCGAGGTCTATCCTTTGTTCCTCTCTCCTCGCGTTGGTGTTGTGGGAGTCTCAAACTCAAAGCACAAAGTTATAGGAAGTCGTGAGACCAGTGAAGGAGTGATAAGCTGAGTCAGGACACCGTTAAAGATTGGTACACATCCATTGCATTCGTATGATACAACAGCTAGCATGTTATGAAAGGACAATTCTGGTGAAGTCCTGGCCACATGGCAGTTACGGTTTTTACTCAAACATGCATATTTGGTAAATATTGCATGTTATTTAGCATTGACTGCAGTGAAGCTGAAAAATAGTACAACAGCACTCTGGACAGACCATGACCTGGTCTATTTGTGGCCCCGTCCTTCTTGCTCTACTTCTCCAGATGAGCCTTCTTGATATCAGCCACAAGGGGGCCCCAGTTTCCAGGGAGCTAGGACAGAGAATCTTCTTCTGCCTTTGTGCCAAGCCCCTCTCCGGCCTGGAGTCTTTTTGAAGTCTGTCCTCTGTGAATCTCCGGCCAGTTCTCGTCCTTGCAGCATCGTGGACTTGCCGCCTGTGGTAGAGAGGGGTGTCAGTTAGAGATGGAAAGAAGTTCTCATGTAATTTTTATGAAATAACCTGGAAGACCATGAAAAAAGGATTTCATTTATTTTTCATCTTTTTGTCAAGTCGGTGATGAATATTTTAGACAGATCCGTAGTTGGGCGTCTGGCCGACATGGCGAGTCTTTGTACCCGAGGCCAACAGCGCAAGTGAAGCAGTTGTCCCTATGGAGTGGTGACAGCCAGGCAGGGCGGCCTGCATGGGGCAGCTGCTCCGGCCAGCCTTCCCTTACTGTGGGGGTCAGCATGAGTGGGAAGAGAGGAGAAGGGATGGTGAAGTTATAACCAGTCAACCTTCCTTACCTTACTGTGGGCACTAGGAGGCGTTGTGCTTTAATTAAAATAAAACCAGCTCAAACACAAACTTTCTGATCCAGTATTTCTGCAAGTCGTGGCTATCGTTCAAAAAGAAATGCATGAGAGATGGAATGTTTAGGATAGTGTGCATTGGACATATGAGGTAGTGATTGTCTGGGATGTTGGACATAATGTCCAATTTGGACATTTAGGGTAGTGAGTGTCTGGGATGTTGAAGGTAGTGTGCATTATGGACGTTTGAGGTAGTGAGTGCCTGGGGTGTTGGACATAAGGTGCATTTTGGACGTTTGAGGTAGTGATGGTCTAGGATGTTGGAGGTAGTGTGTGTTCTAGATGGTTGAAGTGTTATGAACAGGGCTCATTACTGTTTTGAATCATGTCACTGAAAGCGTGAACCATTCATTCCGTAATGTTTAAAAAACAAGGCCAAACACTATCATTGCTGTGTTCTGGGGGTGAGGTACCCATCAATGGACTGTACTCAGCAGTCCAATCCTGGTTAAATTTTTACAGATAGACTGGAAAAGAGGCAATGCTGCTGTGTCAGAATGTATTAACTGTGCTCATTTTACTAATAGTCCTAGACGAGCCCACAGGGTACAGCTCTATTTAAACAGAACTACGCACAGGTATCACTGCAGACAGCTGTTACTACACTCAAGTGTCACTAGACACAAGCATCATTAGACTGGTATCAAGATATACAGGAGAAACTGCACTCTGGTGAGATTACAGACAAGTGTCTCTAAATATAGGTGTTACATGCAAGATGTTCTCATACGTTAATGTTTATCATATACCGGTATCCTTATATACGGGTGATATTTATTCATATATACGCTCTCATTTTTGTCACATCAATACTGCAAAATTAAGCTTATTTACAGGCCATAACCACCTGGAAAGGGGTTAAAGGATTCATTCCATGAGTCAGTGACATGCAGCAATGAAAATTGGAAAAGAGCAGAGTATTTGAATAAAGATGAAGCCAAATGTAGTGAGTAGTAATCATTTTAACAGCTGGCCTGAGAGATGGGTCACGTGTGGGTTGCTGTGGGCTGAAAGGGCAGTCAGTGGGTGAAGTGGATTCGGGCTCCATCACAGCTGCTGTGAGCTGAGGAAATGCTCTTCTCTGCCGCAGACTGAAGAATCACAGAGCTGGACGGAAATCCAGCGCTGACATTTGGCATATTCTCAGAAAGTTGAGGCTATAAATGTGGGCAGGCAAGTGAGTGCGTGTCAGGTACATAAAGGAGAAGTGAGACACCTCGCCTAGTCTGTGATCCAGTTCAAGGAGCTGTTTTGTCAAGCAGATTGTCTTTCCTATGCAAATCACCCGCCCCCACCTCCCAGTTTACTGCAGCTGTTTCCCGTTCCTGCTGACTGGCCCAGCGGCCATCTGGTGGCCTCTTATGGAATCCACTGGAGCTGGTCTCTGCTATGGCATTTTCCCGGGGGGCACTGGACATTCACACTTATCCTCACCACCTGCCTCATCGAATGGTTTGGTGTGATGTGGCATTTTGGCACCAGAATTCACGTCTGCAGCGGACGGATGAAACGACGGATGGTCTCCATGATAAAGGACTGTAACACTGGAGTGTTCACTGCCTTTAATTAATCTGAATGGCAATTAGCAGTATCGTCAGGTGTAAAAACTGCTAGACTGAGCACTTTCAGCAACTGAGTGTTAAAAGCAGGCTCAAGGTAACTGGTTTCCATGTGACTGTGCAGCTTGTGCCTGAAATGCAGGTAAATCTTAAAAAAAAAAACTGTCAAATGGAGAAGCTTGTCAACAATCACGATGAAGTACGGCAAATGTGCTCGAATAGAATAACAGTGGTTGTGAGTATGTGTTCTCAGAGAGAGAGGGAGAAAGAGACTGACATTCAACAGGATAGTTGGTAAACTAGCACAAAATCTATTGCCTGGGAAATGACCACAGATGGGCAGTCAGTCACACTGTGTTTTAATGTAATGGCCAAGGAATACGAATTTGTTTTACACTCCAGTGCTTCAGACGTTGCTTCCTCATGATGCTGCCATATTCCAAGATGAGGGCACTTCATGAACACCAGCAGTAAGTCAAGTTCTGTGCGTGGCCTCAACCATTCATAATCTGATCATTGCTGAACCTGTAGTGCAAAGTGTAGATGCTAAAGAATATGACTTCCACTGCATACAGAGCCGACCTTAGGTGACACTTTTCCAGAAAAGATGGAAGCTGTTTTATTCCCCTGTACTAACGTATTGTATTTCACTCCTGCTTACTGTTGTTTGATATGCATGAATCCATCTGCAGTACATGTTTTGTGAATTTCATCACTTGTGATAAAATTGTGCTGCGTCTTTGCATCTATTGTAATAATACATAGTCCTTAACCCCAATTCTTCCCTGACCTCAAGAACAATGGGTAGCAGTTGACCTCTAAGATTAGCCAATCATGGTTTTATTATACCACAATTACAATATAATTTAGTTCCTGAGAAATTCCCATAGAGTGTCTAAAGGGAACAAATTAATCTGTAATGTTTCTTTTGTCTTTTACAGTTAGATCAATCTCCACTTACATACTGAACATGCCAACTGCGTTATAAAAATGAGCAAGCCATTGACACATTTACCTGAGTGCATAAGTGCTGGTTACTTCACCAGTTTGCATGTGATTCTCGTCTCTAATGTTACGTCACAATCAGGTGTCAACTTGCATTTCCTCATGTTTCTTAAAATGGGAACACTAAATATTACATCTGACATCTCGTAAATATTGCTGATTGCCTGTTATTTGTAACAGATACCGTCACTGTTAATTAAGTTTGGAATGGGGAATAATAAACAATATTGTTTCCCAAAAATACTTAATAAGACAAACATTAGATAATATAAAAAGGTTTTTTTTTAATTGATATTGTGGATATACAGTATTTCAATACTATTGAGCATATATTTTGCAGGTTGAACAATACAGAGAGTCTGTACATTTTTCCCGGGTAAACACACAGAGATGTTTCCTCCAGTGCAGAAATGCAGAAGGGGCAGCTCAAAAATGTCTATTTAAATAATGGCATCAGCAGACGAGTCTTGTTTATCTGGTGCTGTGCTCCTCTTACATCCCCTTTCACCACATCTGGATTTGGAGGAAGTGTATGGAAAAAATACTAAAGAATTCTCAATATAAAAAAATAAATTAAAAATAGTAAAAACACCAAACAAAATATGCTTGCATATTAAACATAAATACTATGAAATTATTAAGCATCAGTTATTTAAACAGGCATTGTTTCTTTACTTTGTAACTAAATGAACAGACGGGACGCAATCTACTGTGATTGTATTTCTGTAACTGCCATTGGTACAAACTGCATGCTTTATGGGTGTCCATGGTAACAGGAAACCTGGAAGTCCTGCTAAATTAAAACACCAGTTTTGCCACAAGTACCATGTTTTTAACCCTGTTGCTTGAACCATCAACATTTCTGTAGTTTTATTACAAAACAGCTACATGATGCACTTACATATGCAAAAAAGCAGTTGTGTAGTCACAGAGAACGACCGCGTCTTCTCTGATAGAGTTGTAATACGTTAGAGCAATAATCACTTCATTAACAATTATCATTTACTTACTAATTACAGGTTGTGGAAAGGACATGAAGGTATCATAGGAAAAGGAATAGCTACAGGCTGGTACACAGTAGCAAAGTGTTTCTGTGAGTTTATAGAAGAGGGTCTATATCCAAAACATCAGCTGACTTCCATCACTGAGTCTGTCTGCCCTTTGCCCATCCCTGGGTAATCACTGCATCGATTGTCACCTCTGGGATGTAATCACCTGCATCTGCAGCTACTGAGTGTGTCTCTGTCCTCAACGGAAATATACACGTTATAGCCCTCCAATGATTCTGAATGTATGTATGTGTTTTATGTGTGTGTGTGTATATATATATATATATATATATATATACACACGCATACACCCACATTTATATAAATATGTATATGTATTTGTGTATTTCGATATATAGTCACAGACACACACATACACACACACCCACCCACATATATATA
>JAODKM010004374.1:0-12374 GCA_026780845.1 Petrocephalus sullivani
CTGAGGACGGGAGGATTCGCACGAGGGGAACGAGGGGGCGTGGCACACAGGAGGATCCACGGGCTGGGCATGACACTAATAGTGATCGACCACTTATATTGATCAAAAAGCTTTGGACAAAATCATTCCTGACTAAATACTATTCAAATAATTAGCTTATAGTAATCATATAGTATATAGTACTATAGTACAAATACCTTTACCTCATTAAAACTGTTATTTAACCTGAACCCAAGGCTAATGCTGCATGCACAGAAAACTTGACAGGAAAACTAGATTCAGCAGCAAAACTACAATAACCTTAGTTTATAATAAGCTTACAATACAATACTATACTGTATTATAGTGTACCTGAATCATACACAGTTTAGCAATTTAATTTGTACAGTATTGTATTTTTGAAAATGTTTGAAAAAACTGAACTGTATTTTGAAAGAGTCAAAATTCAGTAAACAGCAAAACATTTTAATAAATTATATTCATGTAATTACCATTTAACTGACATTTATCTGTCAAAGACATAAAGAAAAAATTGGTTATAGTGATCATCCACTTATAGTTATCAGTTTCACCCAGACAGACGTCACAATAATGGGTTTCCACTGTATTATGCTCACAATAAGAAAGAAATACATTGCACTCAAAACATGACTCGGTTCAGCTACAGTGTTTCTTTTTATTTAACCTTTATCACTTTTAGTAACATTGTTTGATCAGTTTTATGGTGTTAAGGTTTCCAATGCTACTACCATCCTGCAAAACACTTGATTTTCAGGAGTTACATTAGGTGGCCTTGCTTTTTCTTCTTTGAGTTTGAAGTAACTTAACACTGCCGACATGTCGACAGGTCTCGCACACAACAGAAGCTCTAATCACGTGACGTACGCTGCTCCTGTGTGAGACCTGATGCATCTTCTTATAGCATTTCACAAGTTTCGTCAAGCATTTTTGTGATTTTTAATGGAGTGGATTCATCTATTATTCCTCCCCGATATCTGATCCAGTAATTTAGGCCAGGATCAGACCGATACCAATACTAATTATCGGATTAGCACATCTCTAGTAACAACCACAGACCTTGATGTCAGCATTGCAGGTGTTCTAGTACTATCTATTGAACATGCCGAATTACCTAGCGTCAAATTCCAAAATGAGCCGTAAGCTTATAAGTCTGCTCATTTTGCTCAGGGCTTCTTAACCTTTCTGATTCCACACATAAAGAGGCAGACTTTTCAAATTTGTTACATTCCATCTAATATAGGGGTTCTTATCCGTTTTGAGAGTTTGCCCGTTTTTTGGGGCATTAATTTATTTGGGAAATTATTCTTATTTTTCTGTTCACAATATCATTTGCTCATCCATATCCACCGCTACCTTCTAAGAATCAATTAATTTTTATGTGTTTTACGCGACTGTGCCGTACTGAAAAAGCAATATGCTGTGTCCCTATTGTGGATGGCCAAAAGGCACAGCAAAAATTGAGATACCCTAGGTCCTGGTGATGCCGTCACGAATATTCCTTTCCCAAAAAATTTTCAGTTCCAGAGCCAAAGGGAAAATTTGAAATTTAATTATAAATTATTCAAATTAAATATTAAAAAAGAAAAATAAACATGTATCTAACAAATTAAAATAAAAATAACATTTTAAAAATAATAAATAAAATAAATACTGCTAGCCCTCTCCTAAATAACTGATGGCTGCCCAACATAAAGCAAGTCAGCCTCCTAGACTAAATTCCTTCAAGGCAATAAATCTTTTCCTTTACCTGATACAAGAATGCAAGAAATATTCCAGACAAAAATATAACATTTTTATCCTAATAAAAACCCATATTAACCTCCAGGAACTCCCCCACAAAACAAGCACATTGCACATCTACACATTCTGTATTTCTTCAGATAGAAAGTGGAAACACTAATTGCTGGTATGTCTGACTGTAGACTTCCGTTCTGAATGTTTTGCCAGATGAAAATTCTTCAGGTGGTTCCCAGTATTTCCAGTTTTAACTGGCAAAACTTTCCAATACACAGCACTAGTCTGTTGAATGCTGAATTTATTTTTTCCCCTTTTTTTCCCTTTGAATTTCCAATTACCAAAGTACCACCACACCACTGATGTCTGAGCCATCACTTCCTTCGCTGACATTTTAAGCACTCCTCTCTTCCATTACATTAACAGTAACACTAGCATATCGTGTGCTCCACCAACTCAATCAGCCTTGTAGTGTATTCATGTTGTACTTTCTTAACAGGCTACAAAATTAATGAATTATAGGCTGATGTATGTCATCAAACAATGTTCCTTATCGACCGTTTATCAGAGTCTCTCATGTTCTTTTTCACACCTCTCGCAATCCCCCTTGAATTCCCCCAATTCATAAAGAGGTCGTAATACTCAGGTTAAGAACCTCTGATTTAGCTAAATGTTTCACAGGAATCAGTTATGCAGTGTGTAAATATGACGCAGGACTACACTTTTTCCAGTGTTCCGCTGTGCTGTAAAGGATGTTGTGGGTCCAGCCAGGTCTGGTGCCATGTCAGCATGTCCTAAGGACCTGTCAGGTACATGCTGCCTGCCTGTGGTGTGAGATGCACAGCTCCCTGCACTGCCAGACACCAGGAGGGGCTGGCAGGATGCGCAGAGACACGCGGAGCATACATTCGCTGTCTCGAATACTGCACACAGCTAAGAATAAGTAAACAGGGAATCCATGGTGTGCCACCCCCCCCACACACACACGCTGATTTTTACTGAAGTAGAAAAGCATGCGGGGAGAATCCTGTTAATTAAAACATTCATACTAAACAGAAAAAGTAATCATTCGCATGAACACCCCCAGTCAAAATCTTCAGCTGGGAATCTCATCAGGACATTTGTTATGGGTAGTGCCTTTACCGCTTTAAAACTGTTATTTAACCTGAAATGTTGCATGAGAAAGTGTATGGATAATAATCTTGAAAAAATAAATCATTACAGTGTCTTAAATTTACACAATCTTACCTCTATAATTATTACTTCAGTTAACTGGCATGATAAACATTGTTAAAAGTAATTAGGCGATATTACGGTATATTGGCCCCCACTTAGAATGAAAAAGGACAGATGTATTTATAGAACAGAACACTGATGGGACAACCAATGGAACACTGTACTAAGCAATTTCAAAGAAATTCTTCCATTACTAATAAGTGGCAATTTTAAGTGCGTCAGGTGTTACCTCAATAAAGAAAATAACCATTTCAGACATATGGATATTAGATGTTTTACACTATACAGGATACATATGTATATACAGACATATATTGTATGTATATACAGGCATGCAATTGTTATTCTCTGAATGTCACGTTATCCTGCAGGCTACAAATTGTTCCAGCAAGACATTGCTAGTATGATTTTTTTCCAAAATCAGTGTTTCTTCAATCTGTATTAGAGACGTATTACAATAACTGTAGCTTGTCAGCACTGAATTCTCTTGCTCTCTAGCAATATGCAAGAATTAGAATGCATAGAAATGATAAATTATACAAAGATATTGCAAATAAGTAAAATAGTAATTTAGGTCATTTATGTAAAATTACACAAGGAAATATTGAGGCTATACAAAAATGAAAAATAAATCATTTGTTCTAGTTGTTTGGAGCAATATAGGGTATTTTAAAGAGGGCAGAATTAATCAAAGGCAATCAAAAAAATAGGTTATCTTATAATAAAGAGGTTATTCTTTGGAAGTTTCAACACATCCAGAAGTTTTAAAACCCTCAATATAGAACATTTTCACAAGTTTAAGCTGAATTTGCTGCAAAAAAAATTATAAAATGAATAGAATTCAGAATATAAGTATGAAATATATTTAATGGCATATATTAATCCTGAGTTACTGAGTGAATCCTGAGTACCCCATCATACATATAAGCACAGCGAAATTCGGGGGTCAGCTACACATATTAATGTACTAAAGGTGCTGTAAACCAGCTAATACCCATACACACAGGCACCACTGTTCATACACAGAGGACAAGCTACTGTCTACAACAATATGAAACAATATGAGGGATATGTAATCAGCAAGAAAACTCTGTTAAGTAAGTTTCTGTATCCTTTACTGAACATGTGGAGAGCTCTCAGACACATACACAATACAGAAAACGATATGGTCTAGAAAATAGCCTCTTTACTGAGTATTGTGTTTGGATGCCCCAGTAATTTTTATTGAAGCAATCCAGGGAACTAAATTTGGGGAACTAAGGAATCAAGGGAATCAATATCTCTGCATCGCTAATTATGCAGACAGAATGAATTATTAAAGAAGCAGGACACCAGATGTTGCTCTCTTCACCGACAAAACTATTTCAGCATTTCCTAAGCCTAAGGAAATGCGTTCCCTATTATGGTTTGTTTATTAATCAGGAGACGGTCCAAGTTGACTTCCCAGCTTTGTGTCTACCCAGCTAGTCTTGCTAATGTAAATTACCGCTATAATCTTCTTTATATTGCTGTCAGGCACATTTCATATAAGCATGTTTCATGAAAAGACCAAACACTGACAGAGCCTGTAGGGGGTGAGAAGAAAGGCATGGGAACACACACACACACACACACACACACATACGCGCAGAAGCTCATATGCATCAAAATGACAATGTACTCAGTATGTCCAGTAAATTGAAATTGTTCTTGGAAGCCGTCTTGATTAAAATTTTTCCTATTTGAACATAAATGAACAACACCATAATGTCTTCAGGAACAAATAGATTAACGTGCACTGATTTACTTTGTCTTTGATCACACAGAGAAACAGTTTGCGGGGGGTGGGAGGGGGCAAACAATTTCTCATTATGTCAGATTAAAAAGCATAACTGACACTAAAGGTGTACGACTACAGCAGAATAACCCGAGTGATTCTGTTCTGTATGTGTAAAAACTAGGGAGAGGCAGTTCACATGACGAAGTGAACTAAGGCAGCTCGACTCGGCTGTACAGAGATCCTAGGATTAGACTGCAGTGGACTCCACACTGCTTCCAGCTAACAGCAGAGCCTGGGCTCTTTGCTGGGAACTAGAGAGGAACAGGGGCCTTTTAACTAAGCATCACTATTCAGTGAATCACTGCATGACGAGCAGCAGACAGACTTGTTCACAGAAAAACCTTCAGAAGGCAATACAAATGCCCATCTTCCCAGCAAAACAAAAGCCCATACTCAAGAGACAACCCAGTGATTTTGTGAAAAAGCCTATTTCTGATCCTCTGTGAAGACAAGAAAACAAAAATCACTGCTTTAAATCTTTTTCCTATCCATTGTTTTCATAATGAAATGGCTTCATTGTGAGAAGAGTAAAATCAATTCATTGCATTGTTATATGCACCAGTCCCATACAATTAATTTGTTCACTTATTTATTCATGGGATTCATTTTGGAATTATAATTTTCTCCACAAATATGTGCTGACTCCTGGAAGCAAAGCTTTCTTCGAGGAATTCCCCCCTGAACTTACACGTTGTGTTCTCTTTATCAGATTTATCCAAACATGTTTGTGGTCCATCTTCAAATATCATTTATGCATGTTCAAATGATAGTGTGGTAGTATCCTCAA
The DNA here is from genome assembly GCA_026780845.1 of Petrocephalus sullivani. NCBI lineage: Eukaryota > Metazoa > Chordata > Actinopteri > Osteoglossiformes > Mormyridae > Petrocephalus > Petrocephalus sullivani. The sequence continues at coordinate 5,598 of JAODKM010004374.1, forward strand.
GGTTTTCTTAAGGACAACGCCAACCGTTCCTCATGCATGAAATCCAGAAAGCCATACTATCAAGGCACAGTCTGTCTCAGTCTTCCGGGAGATTATGGCTGCAAACAGAGGTTTCGCATGGCTGACATACTTTTGGCGTTTCGGTGACTGTGGATGATCATGACTATGCATAAAGGATTGTCTTTGATGTATGTTAGAGAGCAGCATCTTCCGAAGGCAAACATGGCTGCTTGTTCATGTGTGTGCACAGCAGCACGATCTTCACCTCTACGTTACAGAACAATCTGCTGCATTAGGCTTAACATATTCATGCAAAATAAATATGGAACACTGCACAATATATTACTTCAGAATCATAAACAAATCTGTACCCCTTAACGATCCAAACAAGCCCTCATTTTATACAGCAGCCTGTATTAAAACTCGCTGGGACCAGGATTTAAAAATGCAGTGATATAATGTGATGTAATCAAAATGCATTGTGGAGGGAAGGGCGGGCCCACTTTTATTATGGAAATTGATTTTTCAGCATAGAAGGGAAGAAAAATATCCTCTATAATTAATTACCTCATCTTCTGGGAAAGCAAAAAAAAAATTTTAATCATTAAAATAATTACATTTATTTTATGGATTCTAATTGGTAAAGGTAGCCCAAACACCATGCCAGGTATAAACTTAGATTACTTACACTTTGTTTTTATATAGCATCAGTGTATTGTATAGGTAGAAATATAATTCATTAAAGTGGTTAAAATGCTATAATGGACTAGTGAATACTCTCAATGAGACTCAAATCAGGACAGATGGAGGCAGATATCAGAGCTAGTCTTGCAGCTAAAGCTCAGCAGCGTATGCCTAAAGACCGACAGCCCACCCCCCACCACCATGAAAGCTGCTCTCATGCTATCGAGGGCACTACATGAGGGCAGTGTGCTTTCAGCCCTCTCAGCACAGCCCTTCAGAAGCCCGGCTGAACACGAAAACGTCACACAGAGCTCAGGAGGAAGCCCAGCCTGTAAAGTACAGGGAAAAAGCAGAGCTGACAACAGCGATGCATGGGCTGCATCAAAACCACCAAGGTGTATTATTTATATTAGCATTCGTTGCTGCTGTGCGCATTAGCACTGCTTTGACTAAGCTGGTGTCACCTTGCATGGGCATCAGCATAGACTACTGAAGGCGAGAGATACATATTTCAATAGTATACTAACATAAAAACTCCCCAGTGCAGGATGGGACCCTATGCTGTAGTGAGTCATCCTTTTAAAAGAGACAAGCTCTTAACGTAATACATGCCATGGCACCCTTTGTAGCACACACTAGTCGTGCATCTACAGCTGTCACCTAAACAAATAAATCTTAAGTGTTCTGGGGTCCCTTAACAGATAAAAATCAATAACTCCTAACATTAGAAAATGCATTTACTTATTTGTCTACGTATCATAATTCACATTCAAAACATCCTCTTCCAATTCTTCCCACTTCCAGCAGGAAGTGACTTGCACCCTCCGCAGGACTGTGCAGGGCCCTCTCAGTAGAACCAGCCACACTCAGCCTGTGCTGCTAGAGGCATGGTAATTATACATATGCACACAAATAAAAACACAAAAAAAAAGGAGCGTATTAACCATATTCTCTTACTGCACCAACTCGATAATCACATGCCTCTTAAATCCCCTGAATGGGCAAGTAAATCAGTTGAGTCAGAAATGGGGCCTTGAAGCACAGACAATGCCTGCTGTTCACACGGCCCAGCGCCGAGCATGTCTGTGGAAACATAAGAGCCACGGAGCTGACCTGCCTGAGTGCAGCAGAGGAGAACCAGCTAATGAAGGCAGGTAAACCTAACGGGGAGCAGACAAGGTGGTCAACTATTATTCTTCCCCCTGAATTCAGAAAAGGATGAAGGAAACAAAGGCAGTTTGTCTCCTTATAAATATTGCATTAATCTGAGAAGGGAGAGGAGTCCAAGCCAACATATTAAAAAAGACAAGCGCTCGAAAATTCAGCCCACTCCCACGTGGCCTGCGATGATATTGGTTGGATTTTTCCCTGCACTGCACAAAATCTTTATGGAAAATGACACAATCAGAGGCACAGATTTAAGGTCACTTGTAATGTTACACATATAAGGCACGCTGAGTAGCAGGTGAAACTGTCGCAGGCAATAAAAGCTGAGCGTTTACTTCCCTTACAGTGCGCATTACAGCAAAACTGGCTGAGAACGAGGAGGATGCATTATTGGAGAGGCAGCTAATTAACATCCTGCTTTCCGACAGAAGTGACAAAAATGACAATCACGCGTCCCTTTACTAAACTGAGGAGTTTAAAAGAGAACAACTGACTCAATCGCTACACAATTAGAGCAATCAGTAAGAGACAGGAAAGTTTGACGCGGGCTCTGCTCGTGGTTCTCTGGCAGCAGAAAGCTCGCAGAGATCATTTTCAATACCATTCATTAAGCCTTTTGGTGCCTGAAGCTGCCAGACTATACAGCTGGCATGGCTTTTATGCTGAACCGCACGGCCCCAACTACTGCAGTCTCCAGGCGCTTGAATACACCATATTTAAATGTTTCATCAAGCACTGAACTATCCTAGCAAAAAACAGCATGTTATACACACAACCACGCAGAAGTGCCAACCCTTTTTATTCAGTGCATCCCCACACTATTGACATTTTAACATAACGTGCATGTGTTTGTTTGTGCCACAAAATTGTTCTCAGTACCAGGAAAGATATTTCACAGTGCAGCATTCTTCTCTACCACACCCTCTCTCTACTCTGCCCCAAATGAAAGCATGTCAGCAGTAGTGAAGCAGATATTACCTGGATGGCAGGCAACTGCTCCCATGGTACCCCACATGATATTTCAGAAAAGTGATGTCACATAGCAGCATGGCTTTTACTCACATCTATTCCCATAAAGCATCAAGTCTAATCTGAAACACAGTAGCCCTATGAATTATACTGGGGGGACATCTGGATAAATTAGACAAAAATGGAGTATGTCCACTCAGAATTAATCTGTCAATGTAAAAAGTAATTAAATAGTAATTCAATTATGCATATTAAAGTCATTTTCATAGATTTCCAGGCCTTTGTGTATCTCCAATTATTCAGCTTGCTTTAAATAGGTTTCCGATCAATAGCATCAGCCGACATTTCTTCATTAACTTAATGTGAGGTCATAAAAGCCAGTGGTTTTGCCAGCTAAGGCCATCTGTTGTATATGAATCATTTGCAAACAATTCTGTCAACCTGCCTTGAGCATAGGTCCCATTAATGGCATTCACCCTCTATTGTATTACACAAAGAAACAAAATCATTCTCTTCTGAAAAATTATGAAATCCATACAGAGGAGTTATGGACAGAGAAAGCAGGACTGAGATGAAACAACATTAAGCAGTCCTTGCTGACTCCAAAGTATAAAATGATTGATCGGCTGTAAGCTCAAACATCAAAGTACAAAAATTAAAAAATGTTTAGTTGGAATCTCAAACTAAAGCAGTCTGGTATGATATCAGTTCAGGACACAGAGACAGTACTGATCAAGGATATCTGAAGCAATTAAAAACTACTGCACACAAAGCTGTGTGATATATATATATATATATATAGCACATTTTTTCTTAAAAAAAAATACATTAACATTTTCTTTCCACGTGCCGAATTAGAAATACACAAGTAAACTAGTGTAAAAATCCAGAAATTGCATTTTTAAATGATTAAGATTTATATATCACTGTGTTTCAATATTGAGGGGGCAGGGACAGATCTATTAAGTAACTCAATCAGATCTGTCCTCTCACATTATTGTATATTGACTTATGCATGGGCTACTAATCCACTTTAATAGCAGCCTTTAAAAACATGAAAAATGATGCAAACTAGGTACATACATATAAACATATAAACATATCATTTATCCTCAAACCAGTCCTCGGGGACCCCGAGACGTCCACGTTTTTGCTCCATCCGAACATCCAGGGAATTGGAAGAGAACAAAAATAAGGACCGTTGTGGTCTATAAAAAATTGTGTCATGTGATCGTAACAAATTACAATAATTACATTTAATAACTAACATCCCCGTGTGTCTGTGTGGGGGTGGGGGGTGAATATAAACCGCCTTCTGTCAGAAACACACCAGCTTCTGCTCATTTTGCCTGTAATTAAATGGAGGGCTCGCAAAATCAGTGACTCAACGCCCTTTGGGCTATTAACTTTTCCCATCGGGCTACCAAAATATATGAGCCACCTGACATTACACTCCAAATGGGATCAAATTCCCTCCTTTATTCACTTTGTCCGCTCTCATGACTTATTTGAATGAAAAAAAAACAATGGTGATGATTTGTCCGCAGCGACGTGTACTCCTGTGTGTGTGTGTAATTAGTTTACTCTTCTATCTTTTATGCACTATTGGTGCATTGGCTGCCGCCCCCTGTAAAGGAGGGTGGTTCTCACTTCATTTAGGGCGCTTTTCCACTTCACCAGCTTCAAGAAAGTACCAAAAGCATATTCCGCAGGCATAAAAAGGGCTTCCAGAACTCAAAGCATGGCTGTAGTATATTACAGGTCTGGATGATGTGCTATATTAACACCACAAACAAACGATAGGCACATGCAGTTCTTACATTGCTAGTCGGCTAAGATACTGTCCCGACATTATAGAGCAAGAGGTTAAAGTTTCGCAAAAAACACTTGGCTAGCTTTTCAATTTTGATGAGTATTCCTTTTATAGATTATATATATTATTATATATATTTAAAAATTAGTTTAAGGTTTACCTCTGCTGCTTTTGCATGAGCACTCCATGCATTATGCAAGACAATCATAATCATTTTCATGCTTGCTTTTTTAATCAATTTATTCAATTTATGTTGAACTATAATATAAATAGCCAAACTTTAAATTATAAATACCCCAATATTTATTACAACAAAACCACATTGCTATATTTGGAAATTTTACAATATCATGCTGCCCTAGTATATTAAATAAAACACTTTTTAAAATTTCTTGTCATTCAATCCTGATCTAGCTGCATCTGTTCTTCCGACCAGATCACAATATTTTTTAATTTCATTTACCATTGTTTTCTGAGTTCATAACTTTTTTCAAGGTAACGTTTGTATTGTGTTTCAGAGGCAAGGCATTTGCATAACCAATTAACAACGAAAGCATTTGCAAGTCCCACCTCAAAGTACCAAAGAAGTTTGGTTTGGTACTTTAGGTACTGGAACTTTTGTACTGGTACTCGACCAAAAGTCAGCGATTGTTGCTATTTGTGGTTGGAAAAAAAAAGTTTTTGATTTTTTTGACTATATCTAACTTTCTACATTACGGAATTGTCTTTTTTATTCAGGCCACTTAAGTTCATTTTTTGGCTACCAAAACCTGAAGAGTGCCAGCCCAAAGGGCTACCAGGGATTCTGAAGTTTTGCAAGCCCGGAAATGCCTACTGTATGAAGTGACCCTCCAGATTTTAACTTTTGATTGTTACATGATTAGATTCTGATTGTTTTTACTGCCCCTTTGCTTTTGGCCGCCAACTGGTATTATTTCCTTTGTATATATCTGTGTATGTGCACCAGTTGTAGGGATTGACTGCCACTTTCATTTATGTTTTTTTTGTATTGTTATTTAATTATGTTTGTCTATATAGAGGAGGTGAGCTGTTGTGCGTGTGTTAGACATAAGTTAGATGTAAGTCTCCTTTCCTCAGTTAGTTGTGGGTATTTTGTTTGCTATTTTGGCACACGACACTAACACTGTCCTGTTCCTTTTTTGCACCTTTTGGCCTTGTTTTTCCCCTTTTCCCACCATTGCATCTGACTGGTACGCACACACGCCCAACAAGCGTACACTCACCACACCACTCTGTACAGCTGAACCCTAGACACGGTAACAACCAGCATTTTATTTTTCATTACAGACCGATCGCACAATATACAAGATGTATGTAGACTGTAATCCTTACATTTTCCAAAAGACTTGCACAACTACACTCATATGTTCTTTTGCACAGCAAAAAAAAATTAATGCCCATTTACAGTAATGTGATTAGCCACAATGAACAAAAACAGTATTTACAAAACAAAGTATTTTTAACTCTCAGGCTATAGGCTCTCAGGTATAGCAATTCTTTGCCTACAAAAAAATCTGGCCAGTGTCAGGATCAATCCCTGCCTTGGCCTATTCTGTCCAATGATTCCCTGCTTGGCTAGTGGATGTCACTGATCGCATTCTGTTCCCTATCATCCTCTGGGTTTAACCCCAGCCTTAGTCCTCACTGTTTCCCTTGTTCACTGGGGTACCATATGTCTGAAGTAGCCGAGCATATGACTGCTAACCATGCATCTCATACCCACATGAGTTTCACTTTTGTGCTGCGGAACTCCATGCTAATTATGTTTCTTGTGTTTATGTACTTCAGCATTGGTCCTTTTGTGTATTTGAGCTGGGTTACCCTTACCTGTGTCCAGTCCTGTAGGACAATTAGTCTCAAAATTTGATCATTCCCATCCCCACTAAAATGCCTCCGCAACGCTTGAAAAAAATCCATCAAACAAATTTTGACATCATCTTAAAGGTATCAAGTGTCAAACTGCCCTTTTTTATGGCCATCACTATTTACATTTACATTTATAGCGTTTGGCCCTTAGCCAGAGCAACTTACAATAGTGTGGCACTATGTGGCACTGCGTCAGTTTTGGGGCCATCCTTTAATTGGTTCTGTGAAAAGGTTTTTCATTATTGGCTCACACACCA
>JAODKM010004374.1:12474-26468 GCA_026780845.1 Petrocephalus sullivani
TGTGGCACTGCGTCAGTTTTGGGGCCATCCTTTAATTGGTTCTGTGAAAAGGTTTTTCATTATTGGCTCACACACCAAAGTGTCTGCAGCGGCAGCAGTGGAGAGCTGGCGCTAAAATCATACGACTTCTCCAAATGCCGGGGAATGCAATTTCACAATAAATTGCAAAATGTATTTACTTGGGAGCAATTGCAGTTTGATTTTTAAAATGTATATGATGCAACGTGGTGCATGTCATGATCCATTAGGTTAAAGCCTTGATTGTTTAAAGAAAATCCTGAAAGTATTGCTGCACACCACTTCAGAACTTTTTTGAGAAAAAAAAACATTCGGAATTGGTTTATTTTTGTTTTATGTATTTATTCAATGATTTGACACCTACTAAGTTAATTTCTGTTCTTTTATTATTCTAATTTGAAAAACCTCTTGTGCAATCATATTTTGTTTAGTGCAGTAACCTATAGATGCATATTTAGACTTGGGTTCCCAGACTCTTCGGGCCACAAGCTGGGAGGGTTTACACCCTCTGTAGATTATTATTATTATTATTATTATTATTATTATTATTATCACAACTGACTGATTACAATGGAATTTTTTCAGATTTTTATTGACAAATTTATCTTAACCCCCACCTTGGGAAGCCCTGGCATAAGCTAAAGTGTCAACTTTCTGAGCTTAAAATTGAATGATGGATTTTAACATACAGTATAAGAATGCTCAGGCTACCAGCAGGAGCCATTATAACTGTAACATTTTTATCACAAATCCTTTGACAGCCCATTTTCATCAAATACAGTGGAAACTGTTTAAAGTGATCACTTACATGGATCAAAAAGCTTGGAAGAGAATCATTCCTGTACACATACTGTTTAAACAACTCTGTTATAGTAATCAAGTATTACCTTATATTCATGTAATACACAAATGTCAATTAGATGATAATCTGCCTGAGACATAAAGAAAAAGAAAAAAAAAATCACCCATGATCACTATAAGCATGTGAAAAGATAGACAGGAGTTCATTTCTTCATATAAAGTCTCTATTTAGAGAAAACAGTCCATGTTGTTCACCAGGTACTAGGCATTACCTACTTTCATCATCATAAAATACTGTTGAAGCAGTCATTATCTGTAGCTTTAATATAATGTTCAAATTCATAAATAACCACTCTATTAGATAATATTCCATACTAAATACTCAAAGGAAAAAAAACAGACAAAATTGTCAAAAAGACGGAAAATGGAAAGGAAACAAATCAAGTTACAGTGTTAAAATAATACACACCAGTTAACACCTGGTTTACAACATGGTTTGATTTCTTTACTGAGGGCAAAAACTCTGATTTCCTAATTAAAAGCTAATCTAAAAAACAAAGGGCCAGTGGCAATGAGACAGTTGTGGCCAGGTGCATGAGAGAAACTGATAGCTTGGCCTCAGATTGGCTCACAATATTTAATGAGTACAACACTACACACCTATGTGTAACATTGTAACACTTCACACCAATTCAACCATAAACAGAGTATTACAGACAACACACTCTGTCCTCAAACTCAACAAGGCTGAGAGAGATCCTGAGCTAATTAACAGTTAATTGGCTATCTCACCTCACTGAAGCTACCGTTAGTAATACCTCAAGGTGATATTTACAAGTAATATGCATGACACTTCAGCAGGTGACTTGTTTTTCTTCCCAGAGCACAAATTTAGCAGAAACAAAATCTTGATCATTGCCCAAACTCTATCTTGCAGTTGAAGTGCTCCTAAAATAAGATAATTTAATTAGAATAAAATAAGATCATTTGTAGAGGGATACTATGGAAGTTCCCTTGATAGTAAGCCAGGATATATTTCTCTAGTTGCAGACTACCCGTTCACTCATCCATATGGGTCAGACATGTAAGTGTTCATACTTCTGCTGTCAAGCACACATAATGCAAATACTTTCTGAACAGTGATGGTACACAATTTTCCTACAAAGACTCCTCGACTTTTGCAAATAAACCATTCTTCAACCCTTTATGTAAGTCAATTTTTACATATGTCAGATTCCCCCTCTCCACTAATCAATGCTTACTATTCAACATGACCTAGCTTACCCCAGCCTAATCTGTCATTTGTCACAAACACAAGTTTAAAAAATTCCACAATAATAATAATATTAATGTAATAAGATATAGGCCAAGTCAATGAAATGAATTCTTTCCATTTGTATACACTATACTCATTAGAACAGATGCATTCACAGCACAAGACGTGAAAACTGGGAAGATGTATGGCTGAGTCCAGATTTATGCAAGTCAAATTTACGTAAGTAGATGTTCGTCTGTGCTTACGTTAAAATACAGCTACCACACATTCAGTAAAATCTGACTTAAGTACAAAAAAAGTACTTCATCAAAAAGTACAATATATTAAAATCTACTGATCTTACAAAAAGCAACCTAGCAGTTTAAATGCACTCAAGACTTGACTTGTTTGTATTGTATTGTTAATTACAGGGCACAATAGGAAAACTGAACCACAAATTTTCTTTTAGTTTTCAGAGAAAGCGGTGAAACTTGCCAAGCTTACTGATGCAGATAAGCAGAATGACTTTTTTTATTCTGTGAAAAAAGAATGATCAATCTACGGGTCAGATTAAATAATGAATTATAAACATTTTTTGTGGGCCAGTACTTTTAAGACTTCTTATAAGTGGTCAACAAGTAGACAAAAACCATCGTCCACCACTATGGAAAACGGTGTCTAGTGCAATCATAACCATTATTTCAGTAGTAGCTCTAGTGCTGCCAACTTTGAATATTTAAAGTTTAAATATTGGATGACAATTGTGGTATATCAACTGACATATTATGTATCTCTACATATTGTTTGTTCCATCTGTATAAATACAATATACAATGCAAAATATTAATAAAAATAATAATAATAATGATAATAATAATAATAAAAAGAAGAAATAAAGACATACATTGCTCAAGAATCGCAAGAAAGAAATCTCAATCTCGATTGAGTGGAAAAAAATAGTGATTCATACTATGATGCTGCAGGGCCAGTAAGTACAACTAATCATTCAAATTCTCAGCATGTTTTGCACTAATGTGTAATCAAGATATTTAATGGGCGTAACCATGTATTTACGCTGTAAACAGAAAGAATTCCACCCAAGTAATAGCGGTATAGTATCTCCTGTGGAGTGCGCGTGTTGTCGATAGCATTGACCCCGAGTGTGAATGTCATATAAATTGTGGACTTCCCTTGTCTGTGTCACTGCTAGTTGTCCCTGGCAGTGAGCTGTTAATAAATGTGGTTCCTTTTTTTTTATAAAGAACTGTCTCCTCTTTACTATTAATAAACATGACCCACTACACAAATCCTGTTACAATATTTTACCCAGAATCATGCGGGCCTACTTAGGTTTTTTTATATATATAATTGGATGGGTAACAATGGTCACACAGAATGTATCATGGAGGAGAGGAGAGAAGGATAAAATTCCAAAACAGAAACCAGCACGGTTGGGGGTTGTGTGGACAGAAATATAGCGGATGAGCCGCCCTGTCAATCATGTCATAAGCATACGCACATGTCTGCATGGGGATAAGTGTAAACTGGCCTTAAAGCAGTAAGACACTTAACCCAAAAGTCCAGATTACTGTTATTATAGGTTTTTTTTATTATTTAGGATTTATTTTTGTAATGTGGACAATTCTTATATGAAATCAAGTTAGTTTTCAGTCTGGTTTTATGGGTTATTATTTTAAAGATATATTTCTGTTTAGTTTTATGTATTTTTGTTTCAGTTTAAGTTTTAGTAATTTAATTTCTGGAGAGAGACTGAAAGGTGCTGAGCATTTTATGTCTTATCTTTACACAATCCTACATGAACACACAGTGCAAATCATGTACTAATGTCTTCAAAATGAACACTATCATTTACAGGGATTCATAATGGTCACTGAAGATAAATCATTATTTTAGCAAAACAGTCTTTTTAATCTGTTGGTAACAGAAAGTGTTTCAGTTTTTTATTTTACTGTCATTCCTCTTATTTTATTTCAGTTTAAGAAATATATTTTCATGGATTTGGAATATGCAATAATCCTGGACCAGATGAAGATATTTATTTGACAGCGTCGCACTTCGGCCATGTTATGCTTTTCACCGGCAATACAGATTCCCACGTCTGTCTGCACGACGGAATGAATGGGAGGTGAGGTATACTTTTTTTTCAACGAGTTAAACAACTTCTGAAGCAATTAGATCCTTGACCAGCGTTTCATCCTTTGATACTTCTTTATGTATTTTTTTATAAATACCTCACTAATAAATAAGTAGAAATACAACAACAGTAACAACAACAATAATAATAATAATAATAACAACAACAACAATAAAGAACAATCGGGACTGGCCGTAAAAGTGAAATTACCTCGAAATAAGAAGGCTTTGCTGTTGTTGTGGAGCCCGGGCACTTGGCTTATTCCAGATGTTGCGTTTGCAAAATCCAGTTCATTGATGATATCCAGTTGAAATTCTGGGTCTACTCCAAACCCTAAAACTGGAAGGATAACAAATCGTTTGACCTAAGCTGAAGCGCATGGGGAAACTCCAGCACAAAATGCGGATTCAAAAAGAAAGATTAACCGGACGTGTACCACATGTACCATTCCAGTTCAGAATATATCTCAAAGTATGATCCCTTATAAAAAGGAAGAATGCAAAAAATCCTCAGGTATATTGAGTCCGGGATAACTTCATGCGAAATTTAACCAGGTTAAATGTGTAATATTTTGTCTTTAATGTGGGCCCGTCGTGCTACGTAAATGTCAGCGGGATAATATCAAGTGTGCGAAGCCTTGTCAGAAATCTGTCCTATTATTATGGAGACTTCAGCACAATAACTCGCAGCTGTCAAATGAAGGCACACAAACGGCAGTGCATTTAATATAATACATTTTTTACGTGCGCAATTATATGCACAGTTTATTTTAAGTCAGACTTTAAATGGGGTAAGAACTCTGCGATGGTTAACGTTGATCTGATTACGCGGTTCCGGCCATTAAAGCTAAACTTCTCTTCACGCAAGTAAAGTTACAAGAGCACGATGCACTAATACGACAGGCATACCTGTAACCTAACTCTACATGGGCGAAGGTCATAAAAAGTGCAGACGCAGAAACAAGGCATCCGTAACCGATACAATGTGTCCCTAATACCAGTCGATTATATCTGACAGCATGACCCGTACCTGGTTTCGTTACGAGCAAAACCGGTAAAATAGCCGTAAAAATATCCATTTGTGTGCTGGTACAATCTCCCCAGGAAAAAGCAAATATCTTCTCCTGGCAGAAATAGCGGCACGACCCGCTCCAAGTGCTTCTCGTAAACTGTGCTGCACACGCCTGTGTAGGCTGTGGCTGGCAGGAATATTCCACCTCTCCTGGAACAGGGGAAGAGCCCGCATGGCAGTCAGCGGCAAACAATATCTCCGCGCATCATTATAAGGAGCCACGCAATAGCAGACCCTCCGATCATTCTGAATAAACCCTTATGTTTGTAAGAAAGCTAAATTTAATGTAGTGTAAGCCAAGACATACGGCATGCGTAACAACCCTTCCCCTACCCTTCCGCTGGATGTCCGGTGGAAGGGGGGAGCAATTCCAGCGTTGTACAATCTGTATTGTACTTCATATAATTACTACTTTCTCCATTTATAAGCAATATCTCAACATATTACATAAATTGCGTAATAAACATCAGGAATCTGTTTGTATGTTACTGTTATATACCGATGGAATTCTGGAAGCAATATAAGTTATCCATATAACCTGTACTTTACTACAATATTAAATACCTATATTGAATGTGAGAAAGCTTTTCAGTATAGATATCAGTATGTTTGGTTCCGTCTTCTATATGTCCAGGTTCTGCAATCAAATCTCCCCCAGGGAGAAGTGCCTGTAGGATCCTATTAATCATGTTGCTGTTCCATTCAGTCTTGTGTGCCCTCTGTGACAATGTCATGTTGCCAGGGCTGACGTCTCAGGAGAACCACTAAACACAGAAGTCTTTCAAATATAAATGAGCAGGATGTCAATAATATAACAAATAACTTTATATAATTTAAATAACAGTAAACATACACAAACTGCATTAAATAATTGAATACTATATATTTCACCATAATAAAACAATTATTTATGTAAAATTATAAAATAATGACATACATTTTACATGACATCAGTAATATTAGATAACCCGACTCAGTGCAAGCTGAATGATCTGTCAAGTGAAATCTGGTGGAGGCCTTTAAACAGACATTCATTAAAAGAGGAATATTTAACCAGCAGAGAAGGTGATGGCTTCCTTTTTGAGTCATTGAGATTTGCATTGTCAGAGCCCTCGGGTACGTTTTCTGAACATTGTGACACTCTGCTGAATATAGCACAGTGTTGGTACTTTGATCTTTGAAAACATTGAAGAGCTTAAATTATGATCTTTAATTATCCAAAAAAGCACCACAGCGTGCTCTATAAGTGACTCTCATGTCTCTCTGTGATTATGCCATTATCCTAAAAAGAGGAGGCAAAAGTTAAGTGACGACAGACTCCGTGTCTATGACAGCTTATTGTGATCAGACATTTGCAGGGTGATGGTGGAGGTAGATGAAAATCTCTTGGGTTTGAGGCAGAAATGTTTACACATTGAAATCTAGTCATCCATCCATGTATAACCACTTGTCCCATTCAAGGTCACAGGGGGTATGGAACCTTTGGGCTCAAGGCAGGGAGTAACCCCAGATGGGGCAACACCACATTGCAGGGCAAACTCACTGTCCGTTCACACCTACATGTAAATCTGGTATCTCCTATTAACCTCAGCATGTCTCTGGACTGTGGGGGGGAAACAGAGTACCCAGAGGAAACCCTATAATGACATGGGGGAAACATGCAAACTCCACATACATGGAGCCATGGCAGAACTCAAGCCCTGGTCCCAGAGGTGTGAGACAACAGTGCGGCGAGTACATTCAGGCTGGGTATCTTGTTGGACAGTATGTAATAATAATTTTAAATCGGAAAGGCAACATCAGCTACAAAGTAAAATTCCGCAAAAAAAAATTATGTAAAACATTTTCCCTGACTTAAAGCCATGCAGATAGGATTAACTGCCATTGGCTCTTGGGATAAATCTAAAAGTGCCTTCCAATGTTTTAACACCCCAAGTTATGGTGAACTGCACATATTGTGATATTGTATGCTATAGCTGTATTGAAAATAATAATTGCAAAAAAAAACATAGATGGGGTGGCATGGTGGTGCAATGATTGGCGCTGTTTCCTCACACCTCTGGGACCAGGGTTCAAGTCTCCCCCCTGGTCCTGTGTGTGCGGAGTTTGCATGTTCTCCCCGTGGCATCATTTATTTAATAACATAAATATATAGACTACCAGTCTCTTTCATCACTTCGTCCACGGGAAGAGAAAAGATGCTTTCCCTGGAGCTCAGGAGTACAAGATCATATAAGCATAAAAAATATCACAGCAGGAGATGAGAGACAATTACACTTCTTACAGTTTTTAAAGCAGTTACAAAAACCATTTTGAGTAAATGGACAGATGACAGATCTTTTAGTAAATGCTTGCTTACGTTACAAAGTGCCTAAGAAACTTTTCTTTTTCCTGATTTTCGTTTTCCTCTAAGCATTTTCCACAAGTAGATAATCAGGGTTATACAGATTTTATGCCACCCCAAGGACACTGTATTAAGCAGTGTAGCCTAGGAATGCAAGGTGCCAACTTTATACAATGCCAGAGCGGCACTGCTGCCATTTTATGAACAATTCTTATCTGTGTAGATATAACATTTTGTTTCACATAATAACATGGTTCACTCACTAACCAAGCCTCAAGTCAAATAAAAGCTTAAAAAGTATAATCCATGCCACCCCCACTGAAACTACAGGGATACCTTTTGCCGATGCTATATGTTTCAGATCAACAAATTTTGTTTATAAAATAAAATAAAATATACCAGAAGGAGCAAAATGGGCTGTATCGCACCAAATCTACCTCCCAAAATGTAATGCGTCTCATATTGGTGGTGGCAGTTTTGGTATCCTACCCTGGGTGAAACACTCATACTTGCTACCAAACTGCATCTGTGATCCACCACCTTTTCCTGCCTTCTGTTTACACGGAAACATAAACGTGTGACCTCTTCCTAAGATCTTCATTCCTCAGCCAGTTACTGATACCACACACTACAGTGTCACTAATCCCAATGTGCTAGTGATACATTATAGCACTGAAAAGACAGAAGCAGCACATTTACAGAAATCCGGTGTACCCCGATATACAGCTCAAATAATTTGTCTTCAGTGACAACAGTAAAGACCCAGCCTCTGCGATTTCCAATTACCAGTGGGTAGTTTGTAAAGTATGCATTTATTGATCAAAATATCCACTTAATCCTATGCACATGCTGTTTAAGCCTCTCAGATATAATTAAGTGAACATATCAAAGTTAGGTATATGGTAACAGGCATGTTTAGTGAAGGGGAAACAGGATCGAGGATTGCTTGCACTTTTAATAGGAGGAACTGAAGAACGTCTTTTTCTGAACAGCACAGGAATGTGAATTGTATGTTTAAGTGAGCAAATGACAGGATACCAGATGCAAGGTAGGAATAAAAATAGAACCACCATCAGGAATTGCAAAGCTGTGCACACACTTGGTTCATCATCATAGGTTATTACACTGTCAGTACTTACTTTAACCACCTGCTAAGGCCTTTTTCAAAAATAATGTTTACTCAATACAACGATAACCTTTAGGGGTTGTTTACCACCTCTAATAGATAACATTTTTAAGTTTATTACTGACCATACAAATTTATTTAACTGCCAATGTAGTTACCTTCAGCTGTTTTGCATTAGCATTTTCCTGACTAATGCAGTGTGTCACAGATTGCACTGAGAGGTACAGCATTTATAAGAGAAGGTATACACA
The DNA here is from genome assembly GCA_026780845.1 of Petrocephalus sullivani. Classification (NCBI taxonomy): domain Eukaryota; kingdom Metazoa; phylum Chordata; class Actinopteri; order Osteoglossiformes; family Mormyridae; genus Petrocephalus; species Petrocephalus sullivani. Next base: position 21,496 of record JAODKM010004374.1, read on the forward strand.
TTTAGGCTGTCAGATTTCTTATTAACTAGCTATTTAGAAATTCTAATAGCTGAATTATTCCAGATGACCCGAAGGACTAAAAAATGTGCACAATGTAGTATGAAGGAAGGTATGGCAAATAAACAAGAATCACTGGTCTAACAAGGGTTAGCAAATCCCTTGGAACTTGCAATTCAATCAGCATCCCGAGGTCTTTTTAAAATCTCTGCCAGAAATAGGACATGTCGGTAGTTTGGAAATCAGCAGTCAATTTTAATCCATTCACAGGTACTTTGGGTGTGCAACAAAAGTGTGACCTACTTTCATTTCACCTGTAGTCAGAGGAAGCTTAATGAAATTGCTAAGCATTAAACGCCTCTCCAGTGCCAAATGGCAGAATTTCAGCCAGTCTTTCTGTCCATTCTTATTTTGACAAGCCCCTAAAAAACAAACAATCTTGAACTGAAAATTACCTCAAGATCTTTAAATAGTAGGAACAGGGGAAATTCTTGGAAAATCTTGGGGAATTCGGGATCAGTGATATGGTATTAGAGACACCTAGTGTTGCAACAAGGTAGTGCTGTCACTATAAAGTATAAGGGAGGGGGGGTTTCAACTTTAAGAAAAAATAATTTTTTGTAAAAGCTATATGTACTATCATCGGTACATTATGAATTACCTGAACCAAGAATACATATACTTTTGGGTCCAGTGGGTTGCCACTGCCGCATATGGTTTCTTGTTAAGACAATAACTCAAGAAGTATTTGTTGGATTTTTTTCAACCTTTGTAGAGACATTGTATGGGTGACGACCTGGAGCTGATTAAATTTTGAAACAGGTCTCCCCAAAACTGAAAAGAGTATCTGGCTACCTCCTCTAGGGGGACCTCCAATGTGGGGAAGGAAATCACATGACCTTCATACCTTGTCCAGATATGATGTTATGCAAACTTCAGGAATGGAGGAAGTCCCGCCAGTAGGAGGTTCAAAATCACATGACGTCCACAATAGTGCTGGACATGACATTAGTGCAACATAATGAACTGAGTTTGTTTCTCTTAAATTATATATTTGCTTTTTCTGTGATATTAGTGCAACATCAGGAATGGATGTTAATAATCTCATTTAAATCTATAAGAAGGGACTTTAATAGTCTAGTTTAAATTAGCTATTTTGGTGTGTAGCTTAAGATATTATGAGAAATATCCATTTTTGTAATTTTAAGGAAAACAATATGAGAAAAGCAATTGCAGAGTTCTGTTCTGCATTCTCATGTCTGAGCCAGATGTGGAGGTCATTTGATTTTGAACCTCCTAGTGGAGGTACTCCACTCTTGAAGTTTGCATAATATCATACCTGTTCCAGATGTGGAGGTCATGTGATCTCAGGCCCCACACCAGACCCACCTATTGGTTGTCACCCAATGTTCTGCTGCCAGACCTTTTTTAAATTGAAGCAGTGCTGCATAGTGACAGAAAAAACTTTATCATGTTCAAACAATCACTCTAAAACTATTTGATGGATCTTTTTCAAGCTTCGCAGTGACATTGTTTGGGTGATGACCTGAAACTGATGGCCCCAAAATTAAAGTAGCACTGCACAGCGACAGCAAAAAAAGGCTAATTTGATACTTGATCCTGCTAAGAAGATAACTCAAAAACCATATGACAGACCTTCTTCAAACTTTGCAGAGGCATTGTATTGCTGAGGAACTGAAACTCATTATATTTGAAACAGTCTGAAAACTGAAGCAGTGCCTCTTAGTGGCAGCAATGGGATGGGTGAAAGCAGACTACATTTGACCTTGTGAAAGTCATGGTGCCACATAAAATAACATGATGTCAGGTGAACATCATTACATTTAGACAGGTCACACAAAGTGGCCCAGGGTTGCCTGATAAATGGCCTGACCTTGTACTCAAACCCCAAACTGAGTATGTGTATACAGTCGTCCCTCATTTATCACGTTTAATCCGTTCCAGACTACCGCGAAAAGTGAATTTCCACGAAGTAGGATTCTTTATTAATAAATCAAATATTTTCATAGTTAGAGCATAGAAAACCTGTTTACGACCTTCTAAATATGGTTATTAAACATTATTAGAGCCCTCTAGACATGAAACAACACCCTTTAGTCACCATTACACTTGTATTACCCAATATAGGTAATTAGATAATTAATTAGATAATTAATATTAGATAAAATAAGAGAAAATAAGACATATTAGACGTTACAAATATCATATTATTATTATTATTGTTGTACATTTAATTACACACATTTCTTACATGGAACCACTAATAAAAATAAGAAGAAGCAGAAGGCTTAGAAGAAGCAGCACGTTTAGGAGCCATCGTGGGGCTCAGATAAAAGATCTCAGAAATCGCAAAGATGCTTCCGATGCGTAGCGATGTAGAAGCATGTATGAGAGAAACTAACTTGCGTGAGGCTGAGCCAGGCAGTGGCCAGGATAGGAAGAGGATATAACTGACTAGATAGAGTGAAGCCACGAAAGTCGAAGCGCGAAGTGGCAAGGGAACACCGTACTGTATATGCAGTGTTTCAGCTAGTAGTATTTCTCTGTGGCAGCCCACCACGCCACAATCTTCGGCAGCATGGCAAAAAAAATCTATCCAACCAACAGTCCAAAACTATCCAACCAATCAAAAGCAGATGCTTTTATAAAGCTGTAAGTAAAATGAATTTATTTAGGTATTTACTAAGGAAAAGAAAAACAGACATGGTAGGTAAACAAAGTAGGCATTTAATTAGGTGGTGGCAATGATACATCTCTCTCCTCACTCTCGTATACCTTATTCACACACACAGCCTCTGCGTACCTATCTAAATGGGGACCTTCCATTCATTTATATGGGAAAAACCCTAATCCCAATGACTACACCCTTAACCCCAACCCAGCCCTAACCATAAGTAACCAACCCAAATACAAGACTTTTGGCATTTTGGTTTTCCAAATGGGGACCTGAAAAGATGTCCTCAAAAGTAGGAAAATTTCAGCTTTTACTGCATTTTGGGGACTTTTTTGGTACTCAAAATTGATCTATACAAGAACACACACACACATATTTGTATTCATATCTTTGAGGGGACCATCCTTTCATTTCCAAACCCTAATTCCAACAATGACAACCTTAACCCCTACCCAATACTAACCTTAACCATAAGCAACCAAACAAGAAATTTTTTTTTTTTTAGGCATTTTTAATTTTTTGATTGCAGTCACAGATTATTATAAAATTGTGTTTCCGCTTGTGGGGAATGAAACGGTGGTCATCACTATTAGAACTTCAAAATCACGCTATTGGAACATTTAGTCCCCATAATGTAATATACACACAACCCACAAAATGGTAGCAACAGTAAAATGTCAATCCATTCACTGGAAAATTCAGGTATTTTATTTAAACCCATTGCCACAGGTGTATAAAATCAAGCACCCAACATTGCAGTCATGTTTACAAACATTTGTGAAAGAATGGGTTGTTCTAAGGTGCTCAGTCAATTTAAGCGTGGTGCTGTCATTGGATGTCTAGATATTGTACGGTCAACTGTACATGGTATTATTACAAAGTGGTAGCATTTAGGAACAACAGAAATTTAGCCACAAATTCGCAAACCATGTAAAGTAACAGAGTGGGGTCTCTGAGTTAACTCAGTAACTGCTGAGTTCCAAACTTCCTCTGGCATTAACCTCAGAACAACACCGAGCTTGTGGGATAGGCTTCCATGGCTTCACATAACCAAGCGCGATGCCAATCGTCATATTCAAAGGAGTGATGAATCATACTTCTCTGTCTGGTGGTCTGATGGACGAGTCTGGGTTTGGCGGATGCCAAGAGAATGTTACCTTCCTGCCTGCACTGTGCCAAGTGTAAATTTTGGTAGAGGAGGGATAATGGTATGGGGTTGTTTTTCAGGGGTTGGGCTAGGTCCTTTACTTCAGCATACCAAGACATTTAGGACAATTCTATGCTTCTAACTTTGGGGGGGGGGGGCAATCCCATAGTTCAACAACAAGCTAAATGGAGTTACCAAGTTGCCCATAGGTGGGAGTGTCCCCTGTGATGGGCTGGCCCCCTGTCCTGGGTTGTTCCCCACCTTGTGCCCATAGCTTCTGGGATAGGCTCTGGACCCCCCATGACCCAGAAGGATAAGTGGTTCTAAAAAATGGTTGGATATAAAGAATTAAACATTATAAATGACACTTTAAGGCATGGACAATAAAACTTACTCAAAGAAATACAGGCTGGCTTGTAAGTAGAATATGCAATAAATAGGTGTCATTTCAACGTTATGTGTCACAACTAGCATTCAAGTAAAAACACCTTTATTGATTTTCACATCTCCAAATATTCCATACACTGCTTCAAGAAATTGTAGAGCTGATGGAATGTGCATATCTGATGGGTCTAGCAATTGGTGGGGCTTTCCGGGGGAGACATCGCTGTCGTTCTCACAGCCCCCCATACTAGTCTATTTCTTGCTGCTTACATTTAATTCAATTATTCAACCACATATAAAAAATTAACTTCTTCTTTTTAGATTTTCCCCAAATGGCTCACAGAAATAAAGATTGAGAGAGGCACTAAAAGCAGACGCAGGATGTAAAAACAGATATCAGGCATTTAAAACTACACATGAGCAACTGGCTCAGCTTATTCAAACTTCCTCCACGGTCGGCAGCAATCTTCACAGTCTGTGATGGTTTAACACCAAAACATGGTATCATATTTCAGCAAATTCTCTCTTAAATTAAAATCAATAAAGAAAACTCTTCTAATCACCAGGAAATGTATCTAGAACAGCATGTTGATGTAGAATATACATCAAAAATAATATTGTTAATAGGACACAAACATTTATTTCAAAAAGTATTTTCAGTACTATATTAATTACTATGTAACAAATTTTTATTTTTATTTTGTTCCTGGGTACAAAGTGTGTTTTCCTAACCCGTTATGGCTAAAACAA
>JAODKM010004424.1:0-26431 GCA_026780845.1 Petrocephalus sullivani
CTAATAGCTCAGAGTTGTTAAAATCTTATCTAGCTCTGATTTAAAGGACCCCAAGGATTCAGCTTGCACTACGTTATGAGGAAGACTATTCCATACTCTAACTACACGTTGTGTAAAGAAGTGCTTCCTTAAATCCAGTTTGAAATGTTCTCCTTCTAATTTCCATCTATGGCCACGAGTTCTTGTATTTGAACTAATGCTGAAGTAACTATTTGGTTGAAAGGCATCCAGACCTGTTAGAATCTTATAGACCTGGATCATGTCCCCACTCAGTCTCCTTTGCTTGAGGCTGAACAGATTTAGCTGAACTAACCTTTCCTCATACGACATTCCTCTGAGACCAGGAATCATTCTTGTGGCCCTACGCTGCACCTTTGCCACAATGTCCTTTTTAAAATATGGTGACCAAACCTGCACACAATATTCTAGGTGAGGTCTCACCAAGGAATTGTATAATCTTAACATTATCTCCCTTGATTTAAACTCCATAAGTTGGCCCATAGGTTGTTGCCTGTGGGCATGAAAGCGGTTACTAACCCATTTCCCTATGAATCTACTAAACCAGAAATAATACTGTCCAAATGGACACAACTTGCAAATGTAATCAGTTTCCCTCGGCCATTTGCACAAAATCATCCAATCACAAAAAACTGTCAAACTTTAACCAGACTTTTTAGAATTTTGATTTCACCAGACTAAGATAACTTATCATGCTCAAAACCACTTTTCAACTAAGAGGGACATGACTATTCATCTGAATTTTGCCAAAAAATACATTTTCCATTTACAAATGAGTGAAACTTTCACTGTGTTTTGACTGTGTTGATAGCCAAAATCCATGTACTGTATTCTACAATAACAATCTCATATGAAAAGTCAGGGGTGGTGATACTGGTGATGTTATGGTTTGCTGCATCTGGACCTAGCTAACTTGCTGTGAATGAAGGATATGCTTCTAGGTTTTATTATATTAGTATGTTATTATTATAACAAGACAACAATCTGAAGCATCCTAGCAGGCCTTTCTCAGAATGGTTGAGGAAGAACAAAATTAAAGTTTCAAACTAGCCATGTTATTAGGTTTCTGAGAAGTCTCCACTTTAAGAAAGATGGCTATCATACTAAACAGTCAATGCTGATAAATCCCTTTTTGGCTGAAGAGAAAATGGAAAAGAGTTTTCACAGTACTGTATATAATGCCATTGTTGTGCTATGTGCTCTCAAAAATCACGGTTGCACAATTCCGGTCCTGCAGGGCCTGTTTTTACTACCCAACTTGCAGATTTCCCAACTCAGACAGATCTACTAAACCTGATAATTAGCAGATTAAGATGTGTTTGAGTGGGGAAATATGCAAAGTGTGTTGGATTCTGGCCCTAAGGGACCTGAATTAGGGAATTCTGTCATAGATTATGCCACGCGTGCTGAAGGGGCCCCATGTCCTGCAATAAAGTAAACCCCATGCCCAAGGCTGCTGGAGTAAGTGACTCGGGGCTCACACTCGACGGTGACATTGAGCGAGCTGCTGGACCGGCCGTGTTCGTTTTCTGCCAGACAGCGGTACATGCCGTCCCCCTGGGGGGTCAGCTCCACCAGCTCCAGTACAGACACCTCCTCTGCTGTGATGGTGCCCACCAGCACGCCGTCCTTCAGCCAGGTGAGTGTGGGCGGGGGGTTTCCCTTGGTGCTGCAGTGCAGGACCAGGGTGGAGCCTTCCTGCACAGTGATAGAGCTGTTCACCCAGGGCTCCCGCGGCGGGTCTGCAAGCAAAATGCAGAAAGACAGAGTCATTAGTGGTATAAAAAACTGCTTTGTGAATTTTAAATAGCTTACCCATTGTGCAGTAATGTGATTATTTTTTCTGCTTTCTTGTGACTAATTCTTTGCTCCCAACCCGTCCTATTTATTACTAAATATGACTACTTAATACTACCTATTTACTACTTAATACTGGCATGGCACTGGTACATGCAATTTTGTAATAGCAAGTTACTACTGAGAAAAAATGCTATTTTGTAATATCAAGTTACTACAGAGAAAAAAGTGATGTACATTATAATTATATCTCTGTATATACTCAAGGGAACTAATATTTATTTAGCATATTAAGATGTACAAATACTTTCATGTGATAACTTGTAAACAGAGCTTTAAAGTATAATTTCCCTTCTGCATTTCATGGCTGGAGACTCACACTTGACGGCGAGGTACATGGAGCTGTTCATGGCGCCGTAACCATTGTCAGCGATGCAGGTGTAGACTCCATCCTGAAGGGAGCCCACCTGCTCCAGCTGGAGGGAGACGTTGGAGGCCATATCCCAGAGCAGCTCCTCACCGCCAAACATCCAGGAGATGCGGGGAGCAGGGTTGCTGTCCACCTCACAGTACAATGTCACTGAGCTGCCCTCCATCACCTCCCGGGACACATTCACCCAGACCGAGCGAGGGGAGTCTGTCAGTAACCAGAAAAAAAGGTGTGAGACAACAGTACACTCAGTGGTTAGCACTGTTGCTTCACTCTAATGGAACCAGGGTTCGGGTCTCTGCCATGGCTCCATGTGTGTGGAGTTTGCATGTTCTCCCCGTATCATATTGGGGTTTTCTCTTTGTACTCCAGTTTCCCCCCTACAATCCAAAAAAATGCTGAGGCTAATTGGAGTTACCAAATTACCTGTAGGTGCGCATGTATGAGTGAATGGTGTGTGAATGTGCCCTGCGATGGGTTGACATCCCATTCTGGGGTATTCCCTGTCTTGCACCTGTAGCCTCTGGGACGGGCTCCGAACCCTCCACAAATAGGACAAGCAGTTATAAAAAATAGATAGATATATACAGTACTATGCAAAATACACCAATGTGTTTTTTGACTCCACCACTACTCAACCTTGTTTGGCTAATCAATACCATCCAACCATCCATCCATCCACCCATTTTCTATATCCACTTGTCCTATTCAGGGTCATGGGGGTCCTGAGCCTATCGCAGTAACTATGGATGCAAGGCAGGGGACAACACAGGATGGGGCACCAACCCATCGCAGGGCATACTGATCAATACTTCCATCCATTGATGCATTTTCCAACACACTCATCCTAACAGGGTCGCGGGGGGTCCTGAGCCTATCCCGGAAGCCACGGGCACAAGGAGGGGAACAACCCAGGATGGGGCACCAACCCATCGCAGGGCATACTGATCAATACTTCACTAAGTTATTTAATTAAATTAATGAGTAATTGAACTGATGGTGAAATTTTAGTACATGGGATGTCTCGAGTGCCCCTGAAGAGAGGTTTGGGAACTGAAGTGGTGTTCTTCTAGTCATCAAACAAGATATCAAAAAAGTAATTTTTTGGGAAACAAAAGAAATTCTTGTTAGTCCTATAGTATTACTCAAAAATTTGCATATGTTCCAATTTTAAATGTTCCAATTTTTTTCTGAGCAAATGTGCTCTTACTACTCAGATAAATAGCCATTATATTAAGATAAACCAGAACCAGAACATTCAAATAAACATTTTTCCCGCTACTTAAGACATTTGCACAGTACTGTATTACACACTTATCATTGTTACACATATAAATGTATGTGATATATATACACATACATGCATGTATATATATATATATACATATATGTGTGTGTCTCTACTAGCCGCTTACTGAGCACAGAGTCATGGGGGGATCTGGCCCATCAGAGGGCTCGCACACAATGGCTCATTTCAAGACGTCAATTCGCCTAACCAGCACGACACCAGAGGAACACAAAAACTCCACACACAGAGCGAGCACTACCCTCCCTGCATGCCAAAATTCAAATTATTATACATTTTTAAATTAATGGACAGTCACACTAGTTGTTCCTAGTTCGTTCCTAACAGGGATCAGTGAGCAGTATATTGAACTAAGAGTAAGTGACCCTTACACTTGATATCGAGGGAGATCAGCCGTTCGTAGATGAAGCTAGTGTTGGGGAAATGGACCCGGCAGCCCAGCAGCATGCCATTGTGGATAGGCTTGGGGGTGAAGCTAAGTGTGCTGGACAGCACTGCTGTGTTTCCCTCCTCCACATAGTCAGAGCTGAATTCAGGATCCAGCAGGTAGTCTGTGTAAAGCCAGCTGATCTCGGGGCTCATGTCGGGGCAGTTGTCTGGGGCGTAGCAGGTTAGATCCAAGTTCTCATTGCTAACAATCTCTTCAGGGATGTCAATGTTAGGTTGGTCTGAAAGGCACACAAAGGCATAGCATTGAGACACTATAACAAAGGCCGAGTATGAGAAACGCAAGACTCATACTGAATAAACAAGAAGCTAAATGTCATCCTTCATATGGTATAATGTCAAAGTCTTATTTAAAGTCTGTGAAATTTAAGCAATATTTACCAACACTTTCCACTTATCAGTAGCAGTAAGGAGGAGGTTTGTGGGTGAGATTTTTTTTTGTGCTGCATGTCACTTATTAGTTTAACCTACATCCCTCTGGTTATTGGTTCATTAAAAATTAAGCCAGGCAATAATCAGCAGTGTACAATTACCCATGCAACCTAAAAACCAAGGCCCCTAACCCCACACAACATACCCAACACCTTGAGCTCGGAGAAGTCGGGGTAGGTAAAGATGTTGGCACCCCCTAGGTCCGCCCGGAAGTAGTACCTCCCAGAATGCTCAGCGCCAACATTGCTGATACGCAGGGTGCAGTTCCTCTGATTCAGGTCACCTAAAAGCTTTGTGCGGCCCTTGTAGCTCTCGTTCACTATGTCGGTGCGTGATTTGTAGACCACAGGGGGAAAGAACTGTGGGTAAGGCTGGCCGAAGTACCAGATGCCATGCACACCACGTGAGGGACGAATGCTTGATGGGTACATAAAGGTGCAAGGGATGACCACGCATGAGTTAGTCATGGCTGAGATGTCCCGTGGCATCCATACATTCCACTGGGCACTGGCACCTGGGAGAGAAAGATGATGGGATGTGGGAGCAGAAAGTCAGCCTGGCCTTCTACAATTCAAAGCCAAATCATCTCATTTTTACATTTATTGTAACATACTATTAATGGTAGAAACAAATCCATCCATTCTTTCAGAAAGAAAACCAGTAAATGTTAAGAAACAGAACAAATACTAACCACATGAAAAGAATATAAACTCTATTCTCCATACATTTCCAATACAAATCCAAGCAGATGTGTCACTTGGTAACCTAAGTGGTTGTCATTATGTATAAAAAATACAGGAGCTTGATTAAGGGTGCATATAATACGGTTTCTATTGTTTATACATGGAATCCCCTTAATGTTCCTAATAACTGACATATTTACCAAAACAGGAGAGCGATAAATACTTTACTTTTTATAATCAGCAAAATTGGAAGTAGCAGTTCTGGGTACCACATGTCTTCAGATTATCACTTGAGTTCTGAAATGGATGGAAATACTGTCATTAATGCACAACACTTTGGAAAAAATCTGCACTTGAAAACTTTATTGTACTTCGAATTCATCTGTCGTTTGATATGTCATGTTAAATGTATGAGCTCTTAGAAACAGTAATCATAAAGTGGTTGACAAAACAGTAGAATTTGTGAATTTCTACTTTCTTTCAACCCTTCACTATTTTCTTGTGATTCCTTCTTCCAACAGCAGAAGATAATTCATAACAAGTCTGCTGGTCTCTCCTCTCTCTTTCTGCAGAAACAAGTGACATCATCACCAGTCAATGACATCAGCTCTCCTACTGGCACGAGCTCTGGCTCGGCACCAAGTCATAGTGACTAATTGGGCAACACGTTTTTAAACTCCTCCATGATTATAGTGTAAGATGGTCATGCTGACTATGATGATTTATTAAAGTACCGGAAACCTACACCAAAACATTTGATGTCAAATCATCGGCTGGCAATTTTAATCAGTTTCACAATACAACACTGTATCACTCTAAAGCACTACAGAAACAATTTTTACTGTTTAGTTTGAGAGCTCATTGTTTTTAGGTTATGCATGAACTGTAATACTATGCAATCCCTTATAAGCTATTGTAAAAAATGAAAGTGTAAATGTGATGTCAGAAGTGGGGAGGCAACATACATACTCTCTCTTAAAAAGACATAAAATAGCTTATATCAGAAGAATTCACACTCAACAACCGGAAATCAGAACCCCTCAAAATCCAATGTGGAAAGTAATAAAATAAGCAGCTGTATTCAATAAATATTTTGAGACATTAATTAGAGGAATTATTATTCCAAATATTAGTTCATTAAAGATAGTTGTGTCATTAATTATGAGTTTAAGACAGTGATATCTGTTCACTCTATATTCAGGGTAGCACTTACATAAAGTAGTACTACACAGAAGCTACTGAAATCCACTATTGTTAATACAAAATGGTAACCCATCCATAATTTCTTGAAGTTGAGCTGAAGTAACAGTGAGCTATGCGCTAACAGAACAGAGCCCTACAATGATCATAACACACAAACAGTAAAATGCCCTGTTTAACTTGCCTCATGCCAGCTGCAGTGAAGTCCACGGGTCTCTCTTTGGTCCTCCCTGAGTGGAATTTGCTGCTCTCCGTGGACGGCTATGGCCGAGAAAGAAAGAAAAAAATAACTGTTGCAGGCTACACAACTGTGTGCCGTGGGCAGTCTTGAATATGCATCTAGAAATTTCTCACACTGCCTGGGGCCCACACCACGCATACCTTACCCTTCTTGACATATCTTCCAGTTGATGCTCCATCTACTAATGGGCTGTAATACTACAGTCAATCCCAAATAGTTTCAACACAGCTTACACATGTAGGGGAGAAAAAAATTAACTACAGTACTATTTATATGCTGTATTTGGCTTTAATAAATAGAATTAAAGTATCTGAATTAATTAGCAAAAGGTGCCCATTAGATAATGGCTTGTGTTATTACAGTTTCCTGTGTTGCCATTTACTGTGGTCTTCTGCATATTGCAGTCACTTCTTTGTACTTTAATAATAGTTTTCATTACATTATCTCATCATCCACATTGTTGGCAAGCAAAAAGACTAGGAGCTCATACATAGGAGGGCTGCCCTAAAGCAGATAAATATTTAAGAGGAGCTGAGGGTAGGTGTTGGGTCAGGACACCCCCCTGAATGCAGCATTCATGGGGCGCTGATGGTGCAGATGAATGCAGCACATGCCAGACCCCCCCCCCCCCCACACACACACACACACACACCACATGCCAATTTGCTGCAGCCTCTAACCCCTGTAGTAACAAAGCCGCTATGTGACCTTCCGCCTCCCCGTTCCCGCCTCCACTGTCAGTCTCACACAGTCTCCACATTTAGTGAGTGAGACTTACACTAAGCAGAGGTCTGCGCAAGTGTATATGGGTGTAAATTACACCACAGTGGTGCAGAGATCAGAGAATCTGACAAGTGGATCTCAGACACTAGAGGTGAGGTAACAGTTGTCGCAGGCTGTCCGATCTGAACAAGATGGTTATGTGCAATTGCTCTTTATTGGGTACAAGCAAACACTTGTTCTGCCATGAACTGTGCAAGTATGCATATGTGTATGCAATAAATTATGCACAATATATTAGACAATTAAAACTATACAGAGGAAATTAAAAGCAGAAATACTTAATAGGTGACTAACATGATCACAGCCAGAAAGGCGCTTAAACTACAGGGAAGTATGCATTCCACCTAACCAGTACCTGTAACAACAGCTAGGCTCACGCTGAACAAATTATGATACATTAATGGAAAAGTAATAGCTTTGTTTAATATGGATAAAATTGTAATGGGGAACTTATTATTATTAGCTTTAATAATGACAGAAATAGAATATAACTGTAACTAGTTGATATAATTTCGATGGCATATTCAGGGCAAAGTCCAGACACATCACTACCGGCTTTACATGCACCAAGAAACAACAAAATACATCGTTCTTTACATAATTAAACTAAAATTACATTTAACTGCACACATATAATCACACTAGCCACGATATTACTGACTGGACATTTTCCAACAAGCTGAACAGACTACAGGAACACACTTAGGCCTATATAAACAAGCACTGCATAACTTCTGGATGATAGTGATCACAACCAATAACATTCCAAGATCGACCACTCTACACGCATATGGCAATAAACACTATGAAAATGAAAATATATGCTACTCATGGGCTCCTATTACCTTTTCTTATAAGCCAAACTATAGCAAATCAAGCAATTCAAGTTATAAATGTTGCAGATTTGTTTTAAGATTGTATTGCAGCACGTTAGAACATAAGAACATAAGAACATAAGAACTATACAAATGAGAGGAGGCCATTCGGCTTATCAAGCTCGCTTGGGGAGAACTTAACTAATAGCTCAGAGTTGTTAAAATCTTATCTAGCTCTGATTTAAAGGAACCTAAGGATTTAGCTTGCAGTGACGTTGTTGCCAAGTGACAAATATAAACATAATCCCATTCTTCTTTAGTGGCGGTATTACATATTGTCAGCTATTGTTCACAAACTTGTTTGTTGCATTGCCAAGAACATTTTAAATACTATTCTTTTAAACAGTAGAAAATCTAAAGAACATTAAAATGTCTAGAATGAAAATGTTGACATTAAGGCAGCACAGTGGTAAGTTCTTCAGAACATGCCCTCACACAGCTTGCCACAGAGTCCCAATCTGATACAACCACCAGCTATAATTACCATCAGGACAGATGGTCTTTTGACACAAGTACCCCTTGTCACATCCTGTACATCAAAGCCAAAAGAATTATTTTCCTGGTTCCTTCACAATCAAGAGAATTGCGCAAATCACAGCCATCGGCATGGTGGCTTATAGTATGGCTTACTCATGAGGGACATGAGCTTTACATGAGGGACATTAGCTTTACAATGTAGCCTGGACATTTACTTACTTCATGCTGCCTTCAGAGATAGAAGCAATATGGCAAATAACCCAGTCAACTAGACTGCTTCATATATTGTACAACTCAAAAGCAAAGCTGCTTAAAAGGCATATAAAACGTGCAGTAAAAGATCTTTGAAATCAACTGTACATGCAGAGTGATAGATAACTTCAATGGATAGGTCTGAGGGGATATTCAGAAACCATAGTAACAAAGAAATGGTGAACAAGAAAGGACAAGAATTGGCAATTGATGATGGTGTATGATAAGTGAACAGGTCCTGTTTGTATAGTGAGTGAACTACAGTAGCAGAATGGCCAGGCTGTTTACATTGTGTGTGGGAGTGTGTTTGTGTGTGTGTGTATATGCCTGTGTGAGCTTGATCTCTGCTGCCAAGCTGTGTCTCTGGCTCAGTTACCGAAGCCCTGCACTGCGTGGCCCGGCCTGGGCTCACTGGGCAGATGGTGAGCGGCAGGGCCCCTCTCACCAGAGAACTCTCTTCCTCTCCCCAGCAGGGGGCAACAATTGGCAATCTCAGAAGCCAAACTCAGGGGAAAAAACCGTGACAGGTAAGTTAAAATGTATGCAAGCATACCAATGCTAAAAATTACAACATTTTACAGCCCTTGGACTCAAAGTAAGATATTAAAAGCATGGAGCACAAATTACTATTGGATACTGTGTGATATTGCTACTTAAGAAGGACTCCAACTATAATATAAGAACATTTCAGCACAGAAGTTGGGCATGCAGGTCTACCTCTGGGACACTAAGGAACAAATATATCTGGAATTTTATCACGGCTAAACACTTTCCTCTAGCCTCCCTCTACTAAAATTCCCCAAATCTGTCTACCTGTTTCCAGTTCAAATGCTGGCTTGTGGATTAAACCTCCAGTAATTGTTGACCTGGAGAAATCAACGTTTAAAATACGACAATCAGAAATTATAGTGAAAGAATCATGAAAATTTAAATTGCATCTGTTGGATAAAACAAACATATAAAAGTTCAATTTTAACTTGACATCATTGGCAACATTTAGCTTCACATAACTGTAGAAGAAAGATGATTTTCATCATTTGAACAATCTAATTAAGGAATATTAACAAAGATTTAAAAATCAAATACTTCTAATGCAAAAGCCCAATCTAACTATCTTTATGTAAAAGTTATCAAAGTACTGATATTATAGTAATGAAAGACTTGAATGCAATGATTCAAACTGACATTTCAAGACAAAAAGTTCCATGAAGTGCATTTATTTATTACTTCCACAGGAAGCTGTATATTCAAACTAAAAAAAGCAAAATTTAGGGTGTGCTTAATATAATAAAATTTATAGCACTTGCAACTTGATTGAGACATATATAGAACTTAACAGGCATTGAAAATTAAGTAACCAGCAGCAATGCTTCAAAACATATAAAATACTATTTATTCTACTTTAATCATTCTGAAACGATTTATGAGTAATATAACAAAACATAACTCACTAAACAGATGAGTGGCTAGGCCTTTTCCTCTCTCCTTCAGTTTTCTTAGCATGAGATACTGGTCCCACATAGATGTCCAATGGGGGTGCTCTGGGACGTGTCTACTTCGGCTCTCTCTGTACCATGCTCCATTAGGACGGCGGGGTAAATACCCCCCTCCTCCACTGGACTCTCCCTTCTATACTCGTGCACCCTCCCTCCTGTATGAAAATCAGTCCCTCAGGATAATAGTATTGTTCCATCCCTATGCATGGTCATTCACAAATCCATGGCTTGCACTGTCAGCACCACAAAGGACTGCTCTGTTTCCCCGTCCTCCAAAGAAAAAACAACTCAGAAGAATAGCAGTTTCCTTAGTCCATCCTTAGTTGACAACTGTGAACTTAGATAGGTGTCAGCATGTAGGAAAATCCATTTTCTGTCCTCTGTCTTGTCCATGACTACATCAGAAAATTAAGTAATTGGTTTTAGTCTTTTTATGAATAATATAATGTAACCATTCCAGTTCACATTAATATTACAAGGTCAGTATTACATATAAAATCATGCAATGGAAATGTGCATCTTTTAAACAATGGTGCTCTGCTCCACCTATATACAGCCCCATAGCCCATACCCACTTGGTGCTCTGTTCCACCTTCAAACAATGGTGCATTAGTTTCATTAGGTAGATAAAAAGTAATCTCGTGATTTAAATCCAGTTAATTTCAGATTAACAGCAGGCTCTGCTCCATACATCAGCCACACATGGCAAGCCTTTTGTACCACAAAGACCTGCCTATAAGTTACCAAGAAAAACTGAAAATTACGATTATGAAAATGCCCCTTCCTTCTTCTTTGGCAATCAAAGCTGTGGCACGGTGGAAGCTAATGACTGCAAACATTAGAGTAAACAATAAGTGTGAGTGCAGCCGCACTGTGAGATGTGCCTCTGGCCTCCCTAACAGAAGCTGCATTGTTCTGATGTGCTGCCCGGGGAGAAGAACAGGACAGGCCGAGCCTGACACTGACCAGCACAGGGAAGTTGATGCACACAGATAATTGTCTTTTAATCACAACAATCCCCTTTTCTCAGCTCCTCGGCCTCTCCCTCTGTCCGCCTTTCTTTTTCCTTTATGGGGCCGAGGAGCATTAGGTAATTGCAAACCCTGACCCTCATCCTTTTCGTCTTGCCATTGTTTTATCACAGCCATGAACAAATGAATCTATTTTTGAACAATCTATGATGTAATTGTGTCTTAAAATACATTAACTTGAGATAAAGAGGAATGGATGACACAAAGTGGAGAGACGTGCATTTACTGTTTAAGGTGATGAAATATGTGAGGAGACTCAGAGGTGAAATAATAAATAATTGTATAATTGCTAAGTATTAAAATAAATAATTATGGTTAACTGACTAACATATATAACAACGTGTGTCATAGTAGTTAATTTGGAGGTTAATCCCATAATATTGTAAGAATCTTGCCTTGAGTTGTCATAAAATCATTGTCCGTCATGTGTAACTTAACAAAAAACCTATGGTATACTTCACAACCCCACAACACTAATACATTCTTTTGATCGTAATATGTCAGTCTTCTCTTGAAAACTGCTTTAAGATCTAAGTTATCAATTTCATAATGTAGTAATTCTTTATCTTCCTAATATATAATTTATGAGACTACGCTTTTTCAGAAAGCGTGAATTATCTTCATTGTGTTGTTGTTTTCATTGAGCAGCAGGATAGAACAGTGATTAATGATTTGTAAAAAATTTTTTGGATTTTAGTAAATACTTCTGTATATCCATATAATAATGAAATGATTGTTGTAAAGTACTCTGCTCTACCTGCACACAGCCCAATACCCACTTAGTTCTCTGATCCACCTTTAAACATCCCCATAACCACTTGGTACTCTGCTCCACCTGCATACAGCCCCATACCCACTTGGTGCTCTGCTCCACCTGCATACAGCCCCTTACCCACTTGGGACTCTGCTCCACCTGCATACAGCCCCATACCCACTTGGTGCTCTGCTCCACCTGCATACAGCCCCATACCCACTTAGTTCTCTGCTCCACCTTCAAACATCCCCATACCCACTTGGTCCTTAACTCCACCCGCATGCATCCCCATATCCACTTAGTTCTCTGTGCCACCTGCATACAGCCCCATACCCACTTGGTGCTCTGCTCCACCTTCAAACATCCTCATACCCACTTGGTGCTCTGCTCCACCTGCATACAGCCCCATACCCACTTGGTCTTCAATTCCACCTTCATACATCCCCATGCTCACTTAGTTCACTGCTCCACCTGCAAACATCCCTATAACCACTTGGTACTCTGCTCCACCTGCATACAGCCCCATACCCACTTGGTGCTCTGCTCCACCTATATACAGCCCCATTGAAAATACCCACTTGGTGCTCTGCTCCACCTTCAAACATCCTCATACCCACTTGGTGCTCTGCTCCACCTGCATACAGCCCCATACCCACTTGGTGCTCTGCTCCACCTGTATACAGCCCCATAGCCCATACCCACTTGGGACTCTGCTCCACCTGTACACATCCCCTTATCCACTTAGTTCTCTATGCCACCTTCAAACATCCCCATACCCACTTGGTGCTCTACTCCAGCTGTATAAAGCCCCATACCTACTTGGGGCTCAGCTCCACCATCAAACATCACCATACCCACTTGGTCTTCAACTGCACCTACATACAGCCCCATACCCACTAAGTTCTCTGCTCCACCTGCACACAGCCCTATATCCATTTGGTGCTCTGCAACACCTGCATACAGCTCACCTCAATAATGTCTGTACTTGGGAATGAAGAAGAAATTCTGGTTTCCCGAATCACAGCATTTCACTTCAAGTTAAAGCTAGTGAAAACGTAATTAAAATATATATTATAGAGCCGTAAACTGGGAGGAAACCAAAGCGAAAGTGGGACCACTATAAATGTAGCCCGAAAAAAACTGTCACAGAAAATTTACTAAGCATGTTATTTTGTGACTAATAAATTGAAGCAAAATTAAATTTTGATAGGTTTAAATTTTTATGATTATACAACCTTTACTATTGCAAGAGCAAAAGAAAACTTGGCAAGATATTTACTGAAAAACTGATTTAATCACCTAACTACATTCAACTCCGCCTGTCACAGATCCATATACATTACAAGACAGGCATGCCTAGAGGTATGGGGAAAAAAAACCTATTCAAACCCACTTCATCCTCAACTCCGCCTGCATACAGCCCCATACCCCCTTGGTTCTCTGCTGCACCTGCACACAGCTAATCTTGATACTTTTCGCATTTGGGAATGAAGCAGAAATCCTGTTGCCCCGAATCACAGCATTTCACAAGTTTGTGAAAACGTAATTAAACTATATTTTAAAACATTAAACCTGGGAGGAAACCAAAGTGAAAAGGGGACCACTATAAATGCTACCAGAAGAAGAAACAAGCACAAGAAATTGACTAAACATTAATTTGTGACATATGTCATTATCACTGACTAGTAAATTAGAGCAAATTTAAACTTTGATAGGTTTGATAGGTAATTCCACTATTGCAAGAGCAAGAGAAATCTTGGAAAGATATTTACTGAAAAATTTATTTAATCACCTGGCTACACCCAACTTCACCTGTCTCAGATCTATATCTATTACAAGACAGGCATGCCTAGAGGTATGGGGAAAACCTTACACAAATATATAATTACAAACATAAAAAACTGCAGGTGATGAGGGTTTGATTTTACATAAACAATATAAATGCCAGAAAAATAAGTAGCATACATTCGCAACATTCTCACATTCTGATGCTAAAACCAAGCACATATTTCAAGCATCGCAGCTCTTACCTTTTCAGTTGGTTTGTAGCGAATGAAGAGCAGAGCAGTGACATCCAGCACAGGCGTGTGGGGCTGTGCCACCTCCCTCCCCCAGCATGTCCCACACATCCCTCCCTCAGGCTCGGGAAAAACATGCATTTGGCAAACACTGTGGATTACTAATCACTGACTAGCGCCAATACTGAGTGCTGAAAGGTGAGCAGGCAAGGGTGAGGCAGCTTGTTCATGTCTTTCTTTTAAAGGAGACATGTTCATAAAAAAAAAATCCCATGCAGTCCCTAACTGTGTGATTATCCATGTGCTGTTTATTTGAGAGCCTGCCATCCCCTCACTTTCTGCCCCCCGCAATGAATTACAAGCCAAGAATTAAAAAGGCCATTTTGGGTATATGCCATATGTCAAGTACTATTAGACATGAGGAGGTAGCTGCCTTTTGAAGGAGTTTCTCTATTAAAAAGCAATTAATGCAATCCCTACTCCACTGTAGCAAAATCTGGAACTCGGACATGCCAGTAGGAGGCAGTATTCTCTAGGTAGGGGATACATACATAGTTATTTAGCTATACAGTACAGAAACCAGCCAAACCTGTATACCATTAATGAAACACCCCATAAAAAATATTCCAGTAGAGACAAGTAGAGGCAAGGTACAACTCAAAAACAATGGCTTATAAAAGGGTACACTTTCATTATTTAGTTTTAGGCTACAACTTACAACATTATTTAGGACTGTTCAACCCAGGAGACAACTCCCTACCAGAAAAGTTACTATAGAACCACATAGCTGGTCAATCACGGCTTGTGACCTGGAACACGAAAAGAACCTACAAGGGGAGTACCAGAGCTGCAATGGGAAAACAAAAACTTCCTTCCAGTCGCCAAATTATGCAAGTTAACCAGCTCTCAGACCCTCACTTCTGTGGCCTCCCACCTGTACTCATATCCATCTTATACACTACAGTCCAACTCTTAATATGACCCAAGTACTATTTCATAAGTACCAACATCTATACGTCAACCTCCCAAGCTCATTGTAGCTTCCCACTACAAGCAGTATCTCACAACAAACACTGTACTTTGATCTTAAGTGTACTTAATGCATCTAATGGCTTTTTTTTCCATGCTGTAACAGACATCTTCTGGCAGTCTCCTACTGCTGCACTGCCTTTAAATTCAAATATCAATAATTAGCTTACATAGCAATAAAATAATCTTTAATTGTGAATTTGCACCAGTAATGCAATTTGATAGACTTGAGTCTATGGGTCAAAAAAAACCCACAAAAACTTTTGTTTCAATGTGCCCAGATGCAGACAACTGCACAGTACATCAAATTATTCAGTACTTTACTGCATATAAGACTTCCAATCGAGGACATGATCACGTGGTCATGTGTGAAGATACAGAACAACCGAAATCAGTACTGCAATTTTAAAAAATTACATTTATTAAAAAAAGTGATTAAAATCAACACATTTACAAGGATATTACATACCGGTTGAATAAAGGCATACAGCAACAAATAAAGCCATAACTCACTTCCACTGTTGGTTTGTGGTATTTGAGCAAGATAACTAAATCAAAAGCATTTAGAGAACGACAACATGATACAGAACTAAATGAACAAATAAGGCATTGTTAATGACAGCGATTGGGGGACAAGGAATTTTAAAGAGAACACTGGGGTAAATGACATCAGCAGAGAAGGCCTGCCAATAGAACTCTTTCAATCCCATTTGTCCATTTGGACACAGTAAAAGCTATGCTGGTTTATGACGACAGTGTTTTGTCATCTGCGCGCGTGTGTGGGCAAACCACTCTCCAGCACCATTCTGTGCATTCTTCAGCTGCCTTCTGTTGCTAGGAATTCCATGCTAGGGGGGGGTTAAGAAAAATATCCACTTGTAATCATTTCACCATTTACATACGTACATACATACAGGTGTGGGGTCGGGTTGGGGGGGAACAACATCTTACAAAAAAAATTTTTTTTTTTTTTTTTTTTTTTACAAAAACAGGTGAGCAATGAAATTCAAAACATATACAACATTTCACAGACACCAACCACCTGTATGAATGTTGCAGTTATATTGTTAAAAATATTTAACTACATATAAAATGCTTATTATAAAAAGAGAAAAGTTGTCCACGTAAAAAAACTTGTCTTATGAAAAAAAAAAAATGTACATAGCCATTCATATTGAAAATGCTGATATGCAAACTCCAACTCAAGGTTACACAATTTAATGTTCAGGGATTTCAAGCAAGTACATGTTTGATCACAAATTTGTATCGACACAAGGTTCTTTACAAAAAATCTGCCCTTTTTTTATTCACCATGATTAGGAAAGCACATGCACACAAAGTCAGAGGTATTCAATGAGCTTTACAATAAGTACTAATAGTAGTTCATAAAATGGAATAAAAACATGCTACAGTTTCATTCTGTAATCTTTTCCAGAAACAGACTCCCATACTTAATGCACTTTAGACAACCAAGCTCTCCCGACTCACAGCTCCATTCTGAAAAGTAAATGCAAAGAGCAGTATTAGCAGAATAGCACTCCACACAGGTACAGACATATGACAGATACAAGTATTCCAAATGCATATATTGGACATTAATAAGGCCCATATAAGCGTATAAATAGCTTGAGAGGATACTTCACTTCCAGTTAAGATTCACACTCACCTTGCGTAGGTTGCTTTTCTTGGTAGATGCCACACTCTCATCTTCACTGTAGGGTGGCGGAGGGGGCGGGAAGTCGTCATTGCGGCGGTCAGAGTAGGAGGAGGGTGGCACCAGGGGCAAAGGCGGGGGTCCGCGCCCTGTTCTGCTGCGCTCCGAGCGCTCACTGTCGCTGTCCAGCCTGTCGCGACTGCGGGCCCGCTGCTGCTCACCCATCTTCTTCCTCTGCAGCGCCTCCTTCAGGAAACTGTCATCATAGTGATCCCGATCACCCCTCCTACGCTCGCTCTCTAGATCCACCAGGTCATCTCTGCTACGACTTTTCGGGTTGCGGGCCCGCTGCTGCTCACTCATCTTCTTCCTCTGCAGCGCCTCCTTCAGGAAGCTATCGTCATAGTGATCCCTGTCACCCCTCCTACGCTCCCAATCCAGGTCTGTCAGGTCATCTCTGCTACGGCTGCGCCGGCCCTCGTATCTGCCACCCCTTTGATGCCAGTCATCTTGTGAGTAATCAGACCTGTTCCGGTCATATCGGTTATAATCACTAGAAATGCTCCCATCATCCAACCTAAATGAGAAAAGGAAAGCAAGATGGCATTTTTACATTTCAGCACTGAACTGCATATCAAATTTGTCTGTCCAGTTGTTGCATGCAGTAAAGTACATTCATAGGAAATTTAGCATATACCCTTCTCTGCCTCTTCTAGGTCCTCTTTCATCTCGCTGGGGAGAATAGTCATCACGGTAACTATGAGTAACATCATCCAGGTAATCAACGGAGCGTGCGCGTCCGCGGGCACCCATGTATCCTCTGGAGGGCACATCACTGCCCCCTGGCCCTCTTGGGTTGTGCCGGGCGTACTGGGATACGCTGCTAATAGTGCTCATGTTCTCATCCTGGTCTTGCACCGTGCTTAGGTGAGGTGCCTGTGATCTGCCACGACTCCGGGGGTCCAGGCCGTCGTGCAGCGAGCTGACCTCACTCATCCCGTCCATCACTGACAGATAGATCACAGCACAAAGTGCAGAAGTACATTCATTCAGACTCTAAATGTGAGGAAATAACAAAACAGAAGCAACCAAGAGCTGAATAAACAAACTGACAGCGGGTGTAATTGCCCGAGCCATCACCAGGTCGATTGGGGTCCAGGTTTGCCAGCTCCCTCTCCATATAGTACAGCACGCGAGTGGCATTTCCATCAGGGTTGGCCTGGATGCGATAACCACTGCGTGCTGAAAAAAAGCCATATATGTGGGTCAGCAATTTTGATTATATGGTTTTTAAAAAGTCAACATATTGTTTTTGCAAAAGATTACTGTTATTTTTAAACATTAAACTAGCCCAACCAAACTGAGTAGTGGAATTGTACTCACTTGCGCTGCCCCCAGTGTCCCGATCGTGCAGTAGAGGAACCTGGGAGCCGTGTCCAACTACAGCAAAAAAAGGAAAACATTCAAATCACAAAGGCTTACCCCAACTCTTCTCACAATCTGCAGCTCTTTAATTTAAAAACTGCAAAGCTACCATACGTACTCATTTAGCTGCCTTTATCAAAAATTAGATTTTTATCTATCAATCAATTAATTAATTAACTTACGTAAGATATATACCGACCCAACAGTATTCCCTATCAGGTTAGCGGGAGCACAGATATCCTATTTATTTAGCTAACAGACACTTTTGTCAACATACAAGCAAGGCAGATACTACCGGAAGCACAGCAGAAACCCTTAAACGGGATGCCAATGATTTTAAAATGACGTCTCTTACCTGAACTGGCTCCATCAAAGTCCTGGCCATAACCATTTGATGGGGTGATAGTGGGCATAGGCAGCATTGGGATGGCAGAGGGGTTTGGTACCATGCCGCCATATGGGGGCTGAGCGTACACGCTAGGGGCATAGAGGGTGGGGGCGTACATGCTCGGCACACCCGACTTCACTGCCTTTCCTGCCTCATACACTGCCCAGTGAGAACAAGGAGGAACCATGACACATTTAGCAAGCAAAGCAATAAGCAGCCACTTCTAAATGAGCCTTTTAAAATAAAATCTTGGCATTTCACAGTAGCTCATCTAAATACAAATGTCTTCATTTCATAAACAGGAAATGCTGAAACAGAATCATGACTAATGTGCTGTTTTATGTTTAGGCCACAGCAGCCGATTCATACTCACAAGCCCTGGGACAGCAGCACTTCTCAGGACAGCAGGGACAGCTGACATAGCAGCAACATGTATGCGGGCAGCACTGGCACCAGCAAATTGCAATGAAGAGCACAAGTAACAGGCAGCCCAATACCACCAACACCACCAGCAACCAATCTGAGCAACAGGGGAAGACACAAAGAATATTCACACCTAGCATTACGGCAGGTGTTAGGATTCACAGCCATTTCAAGTCCTCCACGTGATTACCTATTTTACCATGATAGAGTACTCTTACAGTCTGACTATTTAAGGGGCCACATTTTCAAAATTTAGACTTAAGCAGGATAAAGTCAAACAGCATAAGCCAGGGGTCTCCAACTCCGGTCCTGGAGAGCTACTGTCCAGTAGGTTCTCTCTCCTACCTGCCTTTTGATGAGCCACAACTGTTCTCTGGTAAATACCAGGAACAGGTGCAGCTCATCAGAAGCCAGGTGGAATAGAAAACCTACTGGACAGTAGCTCTCCAAGACCGGAGTTGGAGACCCCTGGTATAAGTGATATAAACTGTGCCAGGCTATACACAACGGGTACACATAGGACATACTGATTTATGTGACATCAGGCAAGTGTAGCGAGATGCAGCAAGAAGTGGTCATACTCATTTTCATACACCACTCAGCCACCACATAGGAAAAGAAATTTTAAACAGAAATGTACTTACCGAATACCCAATTTCATGGACAGAAAAGTTTGCCATTTACTAAATCTAGACAGTTATGACAAACTTGCATGTGTATTGTACCTCCATTGCTTCAAAAAGACTCTTATCCAAACATAGTTTTCTAATATACTAATAACTCACAGGAAGTTTCTCTTGTGAAGGACCATAGGGGCATACTACTGAAAAACCCTTTTGCAAAAGCATTCAGGGCAAATTAAGTACCTTCCATGACCAGTAAATCAATGCCAGGCAGGAGGTCTGTAGTATTAGACTTCCTCTCTGCGAAAGAAAGACAAACATCGAATAAGGCTCCTCACTTGTCTGCTGTAGTACTGTTCGCAAATTACATCTAAGGTCCTTCACAGAGAAACTTCAGTGAGAAAGATCTACAATATAAGAAAAACTGATTCCATTAAGAAGTAAAGTAGTAATGGATCTCTTGGTATTCTTTCAAAGCAGAAGAAATTAAAAATGAATGTAGAGTGGAAACCCTGTTCAGATTTAGAAGAAGAGAAAACCTTAGATTTCTGATACAAGTAAACCTGATCTTGTATAGGTGAACTCTTCTGAAAAACCTGGCCTAATTTGCAATGGAGGCACAACTAAAATGGGGGTATTTAGTAGAGGATGGGGGATCACACGCATGCAATTATTAACTCACCCAGAACTATAAGCTCAGTATAGTCTTCACTGTTTCCTGTAAGGTCCTGAGAGGAGACTACAGAGCAGACATAGACGCCACTATCTCCCCAAGCCGTCAGTGCTATGTTTAGGTCAGCATCTGAGGACAGGATGAGGACGGCAGGTCAGACCATAGCTGAAATCCGCATTAACGTTGCAAGACTACGTATAAATGATGTGCACAGGACATTTTGTTTTGGATGATTACTTATGATAGTCAGGAGTTCTTAATAAAGCATTACCCTATGTAACAAATTTTTATTTTGCTCCTGGGTACAAAGTGTGTTTTCCTAACCCGTTATGGCTAAAACAAACAGAAAATAGCTATTGTTCCACAAAATCTTTGCCATTTTTTTTGTTGTTTTAGGCATCGGGTTAGGAAAACACACTTTGTTTTTCTGGGCTGTGGTCATAAAATCAAAGTTTGTGCTGAATGTAGTCATTTTTCGATAGGCTTTAGACATAAGCAGTTGAAATATAACACTTGGAAGCCAGGAACAAAAATTGTGTTACATTGTGTTATCAATTAAAATGTATACTCTTCACCCAACTGCCAAACCACAAAATGACATCTGAAATGGCCTCTCTGCTCACCGTTGACGATGCTTATTTTGCGGGCCTGATACTCAGCTCCAAGACTGACAGCGACGCCCTGTTTAGAAGCCACAATACGAACAGTCCGCGAGCTATCAGAACATTCGATGTTTGGGTTGTAATTAGGGTTCGCCTGGGCCATAGCATTGTCAGCACTGCTGGGATTCAGTGCTGCCTGTATAGGATCCCGACAAAACGACTTGTACTTCCAGGTCACCACAGGTGGCTGAGTGGATGATGTCTGGTAGTTGCAGGTAAGCGTGACCGGCTGGAACAGAATAACTACATATCTCTTGGTGGGACACTGGACATTGATGGCCATGGTGGAGCCTGAGGAAAAAACAAAAGCAATTCAATGGTTATTTGTGCTCCACAAAAACAGACTTTTGTGGGTAAGCAGTAGTTATTTTAACCATTTAACATAAACAGAATATTACAATCAAGATATAGTCATGTCCCCTCCTCGTTTTGTAACCAATAACAACCCAGGTGCATGTGTTCCCAAACATGGACAGGGTGATCTAACGCATGATAAAATGTATGATTTTAAATGGAGACCACACACACGAGTCCAATGCATTTATTGCACAACATTTCCTCAGTGCTACTTTGGATTTTTTTTTGTTTTTTTGTTCCTGCCAATGACCAATTTGTACGATTTTTAAATTTTTATTATGGCACATAGATTTCACCTTCTACTGAAAAGCGGAATAGTGCAAATAGTTTATAATTTCATTGAAAATGAACCCTGTAGTTGTACTTTTAATAACATGTCTTGCACAGGTAGTCCGCAGGTCACAAACGAAAACCATTCCTAAGTTCTAAATTTGTAAGTCGGAACAGACACATACCATTGTAATTCAGCGTTAGTCAGTCAAATGTTTGTCTTGGTATACGTTTTATCTATGTACAAAAAACTTCGAAATACACTAAAAGATATTAAACATAACATGGCATAATAACAGTAATAAAAGTGATTACAAAAGGTATTGTACTGAAGACGGAGAGAGAATGAATCCGTATATATGCGTGTAGGCATACAGAACTGCAAAAAAAAAAAAAAAAAAAAAAAAAAAAACAAAGAGGCAGCCCTTAAAGCAGTTTAGACAGGGGAAAAAGGGGAAAAACCGATAAAGATTAAAGGCTTAAAGGTTAATAACGACGAAGTCACGCAATGTTTTCATCAGCGTCACAAAGCAGTGCGTGCCTTCGTCATTACGAGACATATTGTATTTAACCCGAATTTTTAATATAACAGGCTTTATAGCAGTCTTAAGTAGGCCAAGAGTTACCTTAAGTCGTATTTAACCTAGTAATGAGATATTCAACAGTATAAACATATAAAGTGTAAATCTGCAATCGAGGTGAGCAGCCTCGGTTAAAACGAAACCAAATACACAAATAAATATACACCTGTATAATCTTGTTGCGCTCTGTTGACCAGAAACAGCCATTTCTGCCACGTAAAGAAGAACATAAGTATATAACGCACTATGAAACCTTATGTGAGCCGAGTACCTTTCTGTAGCGCTCGCGTTATCGTCAGAGACAGCCAGAGACAGCCCACCTGGGTACGTTTGTGGGACTGAATCACGGAGAACCACCAAAATAATGGAGTCCGCATGGAGAATTCACAGAGCCATGACTCACCGGGAAATCGCGGAGTTCTGCTCCGACATGCCCGCGCTTCGCGTTTGCCGAGCCCGCCACCATAAACACGGCGCATTTTTATTCCCAGAGCCTAAGGAGTGTCGATAATACACAGATACAGCGCGCAATAGCCCGTACCGAAAATGCCCTTCCTGGTTGTAGGCCACAGAGCAGTTCTGCCAAGTTAAACCCGAACGCTGCTTATTACTACTTCAAAAAGTAATAAATATATGACAAAACAAACTTTACCTCATGGACATTTTCCATTATAAAAAACTACAGTATTACAATAAGTATGAATGTTAAAAAAGACACTTACCTATTAAAAAAACGACGACACCCGACGTCAGAAACATAGCTGAAACTTTAAAGTATAACCCACTATATGAATTGATATACTTAGCAATACAAGTTATGGTACGTTACAACAAATTAAAACAAAAATAAATTGATCTTTGGTTTAGTTTGCGTATATTTTGACACTATGATACAGGTAAGCCCTCCATTTCAGCGAACTTCTGTATGCAAATTAGCTGGACAGGTGAGCTAGTGAAGGTTTACATGGGACGGCGTCAAAGCCACAAGGGGTTTGCAAAATGATGCGAGGAAGAATTATCAAGATCTAAATACAAAACGCAACTATTGTATTGTGGAAAAACAAAAACTCGTATAGTATGACTGTTACGAATAGCAATATTGTATTTTCCGGCGGCTTTTCCTCTTTTGCCTAAGCTACGTGCACCGTGCCCCCCTCTTCTTGTAAGCCCGTGGTTTAGACCGGCCGCTGAGTAATTCAGTTTCGCTGGTATCGGTCACTCGCAAAACAAATACCAAGCTGAGTGTTATCTGATCCTTTTTTGGGCATGGCGAAAATCCGAGGTGCGGAATTAAAAAAACAAGAAAAGGACTTAACCGGAGAAATAGTCTTTTTAAATTAATATTACTATCCAGTAAAGGACTTTTTAGTCACATTTGGTCCAAGTTAAAATGTTTTTATAAATCACGGACACGAAACTTGTGAAATAGCCGATACATTTAATAAATCGTGCAATACACTTTGTTGGCTATTTTAACCCCATAAATGAAAATTTGATCTACGTATAGGCTACTTTTCCGAATTTCGAAAGGATATTTTTCCAAGAGAGAATTCGTCCCCTATAACATTTCAAGTTTCTCTTCATTAAAACAAAGAGGGGGAAACGGAACAACGGCTTTTGGCAATAGAAATATACAAGCAATTACAGTGGCATCTTAAGTCCCAGTGGGAATACGTTTCCCAGTAAAACGTCGCAGTTCGCACACTAATAACAGGGAAAATGTAGAACTGCACGCATTCATTAGAGCACAGCATATACATTTCCTATAGGACTCCGGTGTCTGCTTAGTATTGTTTGAACCCATGAAATTGTAGGAAGTACCAAAAACTGGCCTATTGCTTTGCCATTGATTTTCAAAATTGTTGTTTAAAAACAGTATATATTTTTTTACCGCCTCCTCTTCTGCGTGAGTTCTGCATGCGCTCTCAGAAACAATAATATCATTCTCCTGCCTGCTATTGGACTCACTCGTGCACCGCCTGGACCACTTGGTGGCCAAATTACCGAAGTGGTACTACGTTATTTTGATGATAATACCATAGTACTTTTTTGTAAGGAATTTAAAATTGGCCTTCTGGAAACAGCTTAAATGTAAATTAGTTACTCCTTGACTATGGAGCCGATGGAGTTGAACCAGACTCAAATTTAATTAATATTCATACGGGTGTTCATAAAAGCAGTAACGGATCACAAAAGTCCATCATCTGATCAGATGAGTAAAAAGAAATCAGATGAGTAAAAACAATGGAGGGAGAGACCTGTGAGGGAAGTGACAGGTCTGAAGAGACACGTACATGACATTCTACCATCCACATCTGTCGAGGGGAAAGTCATCATCATAAAAAAGCCCATACATAAAAAGCTAGCCTTAGAATTTCATGAACACAAGCTTAAATGCCTAAAGGAGGAACATGAACTGAAAATTAAATGAAGATACTTGGCATGAATAGAGCATGAACATGGAGGAGAAAGAAGTGTGACAAAAGATGAATATGCTCCACGTGCCAGTGGCATTTACTGACCAGCACATCTACATCTGATAATAATAGAATTGATACTTTTTATTGATCCCTGTGAGGAAATTCTCTTTTCACCTCCCACAGTTTTGCACTCAATTAATGGATTTTGATCACTGGACCCTTTTAAGAGGTGGGTGCTTTGCTGTACAAGTAAATAAACAGGAAGGCATATTTAATCAAGCAGCCTTTATGAACAAGGTTGCCAATCTCAGTCTCATGCTCACAGAAGAAATCTCATACAGTTAACAGTGCTTTCCTTATCTTTCATTATGAATCCGTGCATCACTGAGGCTGATTCGCTGCGCATGCAGATCGCATGGATTAACCCTAACGAAGATTGAAGTTATGTATCAGACAAAATCATTTTATCACATGGATCAGTAATTTTTTTTAAGTCATGTTGTGAAGTTGTGAAACTGTACTCATAATGATGCCAGTCTTATTTTAAATGATGAAATTTTCTTCATTATTTCTGAAAATCTTTCTTACATTGCATCCGTTCACAATGTGTTGCATGTGTGGCCATTGCGATATCATGATATACATCTAACCCCCCCCCACAACTGTTGAATGAGTGTAGTACATGTTGCTTAACAGCATTTTGGTGTGTGGTCCGCAGTTTCCAGTCCCAGTGCCCCGTCCGGTAGTTGTGGTTTCCCAGTCTGTGCCTTTCGTTATTCCTCCTTCAATTTCAGCTCCTGTCTCTGCTGTCCCTCTACTTGTCAGTCCTGTCTTGGTGTGTCTTGTTTAGCCCATCCCTGTACGTCTCACTGCCTCTTCTATTCCCAGGTCACTAATGATGTCTGGTATTCATCCCTAGTTCCTGGTGTCATCATGTGTCTGTCCTGTTAGTCCCTGATGTGGTTCTTGCCTATTTTCCATTGTCTTCCTGTTTTTCTTACCCTTTTATGTCCCATTGTCCAGACCTACCTATGTTTCACCATGACATGTGTCTCATGTGAACCCTTTTGATACTTCTGTCCTTGTGATTCTTCTGCCCTTCAATCCTGTTCTAGTGTAGGTTATGCTTGTGATTCCCCTTGTCATCCCTTGGTCTTGTTCTGTCCCATGTTCTGCATCAATGTCTGTCTGGTGTTCTATCCTGTCCCACCTTGTCCTGTTTCATCCTGCCCTGTCCTGTCTTGTCCTGGCCAGAGGCTTTGCACCCTTGGCCTTGGTGTGTGACTAGTGCTGTGTGTCCTGACATTCCCTGTCTGGTCCAGTGATCCATCTGTCTTCAGTCCTGTTGATCAGTCTGTCTGCATGCCTGGAGGGCATGTGTTGGGGGGTGGTTGGGATGTATTGTCATGTTCATTGTAATGTTGCCTGACCCTCCTGCCCTCCATGCCTGGTGATCATTTATATCATCACCCAGGGTTCATGTTCATGTTATTGAGACTGTGTCTGTTCCCCGCAATTTTAATCGTGGAGGTTCATTCCACCGTACACTGTAAACCCGAATAAGTTACCAGAACTCAAAAAAATTGAGGCAATCGATTGCCTCAATTTTTTTAAGTTGATCAACTTAAAAGTCAAATTTTTCCAGAACATAAAAGTTTGGATTACATGGTACTTGTATCTTTTGAG
>JAODKM010004448.1:0-26417 GCA_026780845.1 Petrocephalus sullivani
CGTTAATATATTTAATCAGATTAATCACGACGCTGGATTAATCCGCGTTAACGCGTCAATTTTGACAGCCCTACTTTTAAATCTTTTGACTTAACAAGAAAGCAGAAAAGGTTTAAATGATTTATATGAAATAGTTGATTTCTGATGAATGCAGAGGTTTTACGAATACACAACAACTGATCCTAAAAATACAGTGATTAACTACAGATGTGGCTCAAACTAAGTGACATACTTTACGGCTGTACTTCCCCATAAACACCAAGAGCACGCATACTGCAGCAGCTCCCGATGGTGAAACAGGTAGCAGAACATTTCCCGCGAGGCTGCCACAGAAAGCTCGTTATGCTCACGCCGGCCCTGCGTCTGCCTTCCACGACGGCGCCAGTAGGCCCAGATTTCCCAGGAGTCCCAGACGTGTCTCTGACTTTGATATAAAGCAGATAAACTGCAGTCCCAGTATACACACTGGCCTGGCACAGCCGCAGAGACATTACAACTGCTGAGAACCCCCATTCAATCAAACGTGATAAACAGTATAATTAAAACTCGCAGAGAACAGAAATTATCAGTCAAAAGAAGAGTAGTAACAACCTGTTCCCACCAAAATTCTGAGTCATATGTCTCCTCCTCCCATTCTCCACCTGCCTTTGTGTCTCGCTTTATATATGTCATGGAACTGGCTGTTGTTATATGTTGACACATTCACCCTTTAAAATAGAGTCCTATATATAATTCATGCTAACACTGCCTCTTGTTCTCATTTTTTTTTTTTTCGATCATCAGCAGTTTCTTCATTTAAAACAGATTTCACTGAAACTGCAAAAAAATGCCCACACAGCACGTCACAACCGCCCTGACAGAGCCTGGCCATAAGTGAGTGTCATTAAACTTCTCTCATTTGTGCATCCTCTCTTTCAGATCCTTCCCCCTCCCTGCTTCAGTCTCGTCACAAATCTTCTACTTCTTCAAGGCCCGGCGAGTTAGAATATCACAACGAAATCAATGTGCAGCACAGAGCCCACCTGGACTAAATGGCTGAGGTGCCGTTGTGCGGCGGGGAGGTGTTACTGGGTAACGGGGCGGCCTCACTCACTTGAAGGCGTAGCGTAGCAGGAAGCTGATCTTCCCACAGGTGTTGCCCTGCTTTGCGTCCCCCTGCTCCCCTTGCCGTGGCTTGTACAGTTCCGGCTTGATCTGACCAATGCTGGTCAACTGCTCACTCTTGTCTTCGGCGTGAAAATCGGGACTGGACAGCTGGTGTGTCATGGGCCGTGGGCTGTGAACAGAGACAGAGTGCTGCCTCTCCCCAATCGCAGAGACAGTCGCGGGCTGGAAGAGGCCCAGGACCCTGACAGTGTTTGCACACATATATGGAGGCATGGCAGCCGGCTCGGGCCGGTCGCTCGGGAGCGGCCCGCCGGCATTTGACAGGGCCGCTATACTGACCGTGCCGTGACCTGCTGCTGGGAATGCGCATTGGGTAGCTCCCTGGCAAATTGGGAGGGGGGTCCCACCTCAGAAGATGGGGGCAGCTCTGGAGAGGTCTGGCTCAGCTTTAAGCCACCTTGAGTGAATGATAAAGAGGCCGAGCGTGTTCAGTGATTCACAGCGAGGAGTCCCAGCTCGGCAGGCCGGAGCAGCACTTACATCTCATGATTAACATTTAGAGCAACGCCTGTCTGGCTCCATATTTATGAAAACTGCTGCACTTATTTTGCCTTGAGAGACACTGCAAATAATGGATCCTACATCTCCCCATAAACCTTGTACAAATAAGGCGTGTGGCATGCACAGGAGCAGACAGGCATCACATTAAGCAATTACCGGACAGCTCAGACCCCCGTACCTGCACCGGCATTGGGATAGCTGTCCATGTCCAGGTAGGAATGCTCCTGCATCTCATGGGGGGCCCCCACCATGCCGATGGGGGCTCTCTCCGGACCCCCAATCACTCCTCCTTCGCCCCTCTCCACCACCAGCATGTCGGAGAAATGTGGGTGGTGCTGGGCCGACTGCGAGAGGGAGGGGTAGAGTGAGGAGGAGGAGTGCGTCTCCTTCCTTTGCAACAGAGTTGGAAGGAGGGTGGAGCCTCCCCCGCCGCTCACTCCCCCGCCCCCGGGAAGGAGCCCCGCAGTCAGGCTCAGCCCGCCCCCCTCCTTGTCCCTCCAGGGAAGCCAGCATAACTTCCACGAGACGAAGAGGGATACCGACAGGAGCACGATGCCACAGAACGTCACGATGACGGAGAGCAGGCTCACAGAGATGTCTGAAAGAGAGCAGCGGAGGCACGTAAGCACATCGGCGCTCCATATCCCATAATCGCTATTTTCCGTCGGCTGCCCTTAAGAGCAATCCGGAATTTTCCTCTTCCTGTCAACATGATGTGTTTAAAGAGGAGCTTGAAAGTGGAGGGAAAAAAAAACAGCAAATCAGCTTACGAGAGAAAATGACAGTGACAGACACTGCTTGGACAAGACAGGGGAGATAGTGGAGGGCAGGACAGGAGCAGTGTCGATAAACTGCTCCCTCTGTACTCTCTGCATATCTCTAATTAGTCATATTGCACAATCCAATGGCCTTCATTAATAGCGTCTATAAATACTAAGAAGCACAGAAGTGCAGCTTGATTGTAGACAGATGTGTAACTGGACCTTTCTGTCTATGCATCTATTAATACCCATAGAGACGGTTTTGGATTTTAATAGGTGCATTGATGTCTCTGGAGAATTATGAAGATCTACTCCAGACATTATTATTTTCATAATAATGCAATATTAACAGCCAAATGAAGAGTTCGAGACGCATAAATTAATCATGAGAAATGTTGAAACTGACTGACACAACTTGATGCTCACAAACTACACCTAATGAAACAATTATCCTGGTTATTATTAAATGTCTGTATGTCATGCCTTGCATTTTGCTACATTTAAGTAGCCACTCGCTTGGCCATGCATCTATTTTTAATAACGGCCTCTGTGGCAGTGATCCAGACCACATCTCAGGCCTGTATCTCAGGACTCGAGTATGATACAGGGTACATCCTAGGTGGGAATCCAGTCAACAACAATTTATAATAACCAGTTCTCCTGAGCTGCACTTGTTCGGATTGCCAACAGAACATCCAGTAACTCACACTGGAAATGGACATACAGTTTCAGAACCAGTGGTTCTGGACAGCTCCACGTAGACACGCAATTTAAGGTAGTTTACAGGCACGTTATCTCCACATACATCCATGAGTGTGTAAGTGTGTTAGCTGAGTCGGAACTAACCACACGCCAGTCAACCCATCAGAATGTCACACCTCCATCGCTCACACTTTTCATTCCTTTCTCCCTCTATTATTCCATCGCTCCATTTCTTTTGTGAATTATTCAGCAGCCAGAGTGTGTGTCATCAATTCGGCCGCCGATAGACAGATATGATCACACACGAGGAGAGAGGTACGGGCTGGTGGAAAAGCGAGGCAGGGAGGGAGGCAGAAAAGGAGCAAATTTGTGGCCGCAGAAAGAAAAACACAGCTGGAAACTAGAAGAGGGGAAAATCAAAGCGTCAGACAGCCGGGGGGGCGGGGGAGGGGGGCAGTGAGAGGCACAAACAGGTTAGCATCCATTCCGGAGCGGACATATGCTGACAAGGGTAACTCAGGGCATTCGAAGCGGGAGGCTAATGAAGTCACACTCGCGTGAGCTCTGTTTACACCTGGCGGAGAGTGTGAAACACTGAAATACTGTAAGACGAGGAATGCTAAGAAATAAGGCAGCTTAAGGGATTCAGGGGACACTACTAGAAAAGCCCGGCATCAGTATCTTCATCGGCATCAGAATATTTCTCTATGAGCCACTAATGCCAGTGAGCATAAAAAACTGAAGTACGGTGGAGTGACGATAATCAGCTCACCTTCCGTGAACCTGAAAACCAGCACAAATCACAAATCATAACTGAGCAGCAACGCTGCACTGCAGCCTCGGAGCTGGCCCAATTCTGTCCAGTACTGCAAGCTCTGCCATACCTCAAGAACTGTTAGTGCCATAAGCTGCCCGCATGCCTCTCATACCTGTGCCAGAGTCTCCGTTCCCCCTCTGCACTTTATTTCAGCAGTGAGCAGCTTACCGGAGTCTGTCGGCCTGTTGCGGCCATTCAGCAGGTAAATGAATTCCTGACAGCGCTCGTTCTGGCTGTAGCCATTCGACGAATGGAAGCACAGCTCCTCCACAAGCATGAGGGCCTTTTTACACAGGTGTTCCTCCCAATCTCCCGACATTGTCCAATCGGCATTGCACTCTCTGCCTCAGCTGGCCAATCACAGCAACGTCCAGAGCACCCAGGCCAAGGGGAGGTTCCCTGTAAAAAAAAAAAAAAGAAATCCAGTTAGTTTAATTGTGCCTGACTTGAGGGCCCTTCAAGTTGCAGCTTTCTGGGGACACCGTCGGCAGGGGCGATGTCCTTCTGTGTGTGTATAACACACACCTCTCCCAGAATCCCTTGCAATACAGAATCTGAGACAAGGCAGAAGACAAGACGAGGGGCAAGACTGGGGCACGTTATTGGGAGAAGCTGGAGCAGAACAAGTGCAGGAAGAACCGTGAAAGTAGGACAACAAGATAGATGAAGGGAGAACAGCACAGAAAAGGAGCATATAAGTGAAGGCAGAGCAGTTTAACTGTGACACTAACGGTGCTGTACTGAGTCTTCGAAGCCTTAGGAAATTACATTGATAAAAGCGAACAAATTACAATGCTATACATCTGGTGTCTGGCATCTTGCAAAAATCTTGAATGTTTTCCCCAAAATTCCTTTACAGAAAAAGCCTATAACATATAAATCTCAACGACTAAGGCTATGTAAAATACATCTGATAGTATTAAATGATAATGGAAATTTGATTCCTTAGTAAAAAATAAGGGGTGTGACACTACTATAGTGTAAAGAAAATGGAACTTAGTATTGCAGATATTACGGTTATATTAGGGCACCAATTTGTTGTTCTCCATTTCGGGTGAAAATTGCCTTAAAAGCTCCAGTTTCTGTGCCTGGAAGATAAAAAGGAGGCAAAAAGTATTCAAATACACACAAATTAGTATGACCCTCCTAACTAAGGCTAAAGTGTTCTTATCAGAAGGCTTCCTCTGCTACTCTCCTTGGGTTTCAAGGTGTCTTCTTCCCTCCATTATGAGCCTTAATTTCTGCTTGCATTTATTTACCACAGACAGATATTTACTGAAATATATGGTTGCACTTTCAGAGCAGTAGGTATTTATGGGAATCTTATAAAGATGCCTGTCACAATATAGGGCCTGAATCTGTTTGCCTGGCAGAGGATTCTGTGATGATACAGAGCATGTTGAGACCCTGATGTTTGGACAGCGAGGTTGCAACAGCTCCAGTTGGTGTTTAGACACACCGTGTGAGAAAGCTGGAAAACATGCTCGGTATATTGTGGAAAATATTTTACAGCATATTCTGTGAAGTGCTCAAAAAAGAATATCTATAAATAAACAGTTTCATCAGTGCAAGCGTTTTATTTTAACTCCTGAAGTGCTTCCAAATGTTTAAAACTGAAGCGCAGCTATCACTGGCCAGTGCCACCCATGGCATCAGCACTTAGCAAAGGGTACATCCTCAGTTTTTTTTTCCCAGACATTGCACTCAAGATGTCACACACCATCTACAGAAATCAGGACAAGTTTTTTCATAAAAGCAGATCCTGCCTTTCGTGATCATTTGCATCATCCACCACTCTCTATAAAAACAAACAGAATTTTTTTAAGACATTCCAGTGCAACGTGGACAATGTAGGTAACGTCAAAGTATGTGTGACAAGTTTTGACCAAGTCATCTCTAGCAAACATTTAGTATACGTGATAAAGATCCATGCATTAAGGAGCACCCCCGCCCGCCCCACATCTCTCTGATCTGTCACTTAATCTGTCAGTACCAACCCCCCCCCCCCCTTTAAAATCTAGTGGATTTCACAATGAGGAATAAGCTGACTGGCACAGAGCTGCACATAACAAAGATTGCCAGCAACAATTACATTGCATATATAGCAGAGGCTCTGGCAAGGAATGACAAGGACGGGTGAGACAGAAAGGCAGATGGAGAAGCCAGGAGCGTAGCAGAGTGAAAGGGAAGAGGTAGGGAAGCAAAAATAGGATGTCAAAGGCATGTAGGTTAGAATGGAGACAGGGAAAGGGAGAAGAACTACAAAGTGTGGTCTTTACAGATCAAAGGACTAAAGCACTGCATACATTAATGCAAGGCCAGTCTGCCCTTCATATTGCATGTGTCCACAGAGTCTAGACCAGTAGTTTTAAGTTCCCAAAAATGCACATAATCAGGCAGACAGGGGTCTGCAATGCACAAATGGACAGATCAAGCCGGCTGGCAGACTTGGAAGCGTCTACTACAAGAGGGAAGGCAGCAGTGCATTGGCACCATATGATAATGCAAGGAAAATAAAGGCAAGGAAGAGACGTGTGCGAGCAATAGAGAGATCGTGCCGGCGGGCATGGGGGTAATACATGCGCGCCTGCATGCATATTATGGACTGCCATTTACTTTTAATACGTGTGGCATAGTCGGCCCTCTCCGGAAAACTAACTGAATGTCATCTAAAAACACATATAGGGACCGGCTCCCCCGTACGCTTGAAATACATAAAGTGAAGAAGACGTACACCGTTTGCATGGTCACAGAGTATGCATAAATATCCATAAAAGAAACACATTAACATTGCGAATGGAAATAAAATGCACTGACCAGTCCAACCAAAAGGCACGTATACACATATATAAGCAAAACGAACTAACAGGTTAGCTTACAGAGAAATACTTATTTACTGTAACGATATGCACAAAACAAGCACAGGCACATACGTGTTAGATTCCAGCTTCCTGGAAGCCCTGGATATTACCAGGTCAATGACGCATTGACAGTTATTTAAATAATGACATTCTTAATAGTCGATGCATGTGGCCGTTGCCCCTTATCCTCCTCCGGGGCTGCTCCTTCCCTATTTTTCCAGCACAGTAAATCAGAAACGGCAATCCCACCCTGCCCCGGCAGCACGGAGAGCGAGGCCGGCCGGAATACTACACCTGAGGAGAAAGGAGGCGGCGGACGGATAGACTGAGAGAAACACTGGGACGATATATCCCGTAATTCTCTCCTCTTCCGTCTCTTGGTCCTCTTCTGTGAGTATTTTTCAGCGTCTGTCCAGCCTCCCTTCTCTCTCTCTCTCTCTCTCTCTCTCTCTCTCACCCTCCCTGGCGGGCGCGCGCGCGCGTGCCCCTTCTCCCTGCTTGTGAACTGAATACTAAGCGGTCGCCTTCGCTGACTGTACACCCAGACACTGTGATTGGTGTGTGTGTGTGTATATATATACAGACAGACACACACACACACACACATATATATATATATATATATATATATATATTATACACACACTATATATATATTCATATCATATGTTTATGCTTATATCCGGTTAGTATGTATTATTGTGTATGTCGCCTATACACACGCACATATATACACTGGAATATATACGTTGCATACACGCATATATGGAGAGATGAAGAAGATGAAGGGGGCGCTGGGGGAGGGAAGCGTGATGTGGGGATGCGACGTTCGGGTGGCAGCGTAAAGGCGGCGCGCGGTACGGCTCGCGCCGCACCGCGCCGCGCGCTGCTCCCGCTATATTTGGGCGGCTTGGGGCTCGGTAGCGGCGCGTTATTTTTATCGCGCGTGCCCATTGTTTAAGTGCCCCTCGCTACCAGCCTTTATCGCTTCTGTTAGCGACCCAGGTATTGCTGACGTCGTGCTTTTTATGTAACCGAAATCGCTCTCCACCATCCCCACTATTGCTGTACGTTACATAATTACGACCGCAAATACGCGTCCCTTTCCCCTAATTATCAGTGTAATAAACACCGGACTGTTTTCCTTAATGGATACAAAATAAACGTATTAATTTCGACAGCGTTATCTAAAGGGCTACTACTCGTCCCAGGCTGACTATTGTACGGAGTTAGGTCGAGGAAAACTGCACCTGGGTTCACTAATGTTTGGGCGTAGTGAAAATACCGCGCCTGCAAAAAAAAAAAAAAACACCCAGCATAAGCACCACTTGGCTCTCTGGAGTGTACTCGTGAGACCAGCTTTTTCCGTCCTCCGTGATTTTTATGATAATATTGACATGCACCGTGTACCTGCAGCACCAGAAAACCGCAATTAACCATTTTTAAAGGTTTCCTGTGCATCGTTCTTTTTTATGAATGGTATTTGTCACTGACAACATTTCCTTTAGTACGAGTAAATGTCAGTGAATAAAGGTAAGAATGAAGACACGTTATCACTTATTCAATTAATAATATTCAAAGCATAATGACACTTACTGAGCAGCTAGACCACACCCCGACTATGTCATCCATGCCTGTGAGAGTAGTCTTTCCATTGTGGAATTGAAGGAACTGGAGACAGTGAACAGCAGGCAGAGAGACAAGGGCAGATTGACATATAAATGATTGTAAACAGCTGCATCTGCTAACTGTCACTTTAGGGCATTGGGAGAAAAGATATTCAGGGAATACGATAGGACAGAAGAGAGAGAGAGTGGGCAGGAGTTCCAGCAAAAGAGAGCGGGAAAAGACAGATGACAGCTTTAAGAAAAGGAGAAAATGGGTTTGTTGAGTTGGTAGAGGAGGAAATGAAATAAGACAGAGAACAACAAAGGTTTTGATGGAGTGATAGAGAAATTATAGGGAATGGGATGTATGAAGTCATAGTTAGGGCCGGGCATAGTCATAATGACTGTCATAGTTTGGACTTGGGGTAGACCGTTCGTAATGACTGGCTGTGAGAGGCCCAGACTGTCGTCGCCATTGTATTTCAGTGCGAAGCATTCAATCCCGTGTCTAACAGAGTCTCTGTTACGTTCAGTGTATGTGCTGTCAAGCACAGGCAACAAAAAAAAACACAAAGTCGTGAGTGAGAAGTGTAAAGATAGCCAGGCATCGGCGTTCAGATACTGGTGCTGATCAGAACTGGCAGGTGTCGTTGCCTGAACACGAAAGACGGGACAGGAGATGCCCTACACAACCCTGCCAAAAGGAAGAAAAATAAATGAATATGTATCCATCTATCTTCCAAGAGCTTAGCTCAGTCAGGGTCACTGGAGGGTTTGGAGCTTATCCCAGGCAGTAGAGGGCAAGTCTCAGGTACAGCTGCCCAGCATGCCAGTCCTTCATCACACAGAGATGCAACAGGATATTTAGAGATACCAGTTAGCCTCACTGCATGTTTTTGGACTGGGGGGTGGAAACCAGAGTACGCAGAGGAATCGATGGAATGATACGATGAGAACATGTGTGAGACTCCACACACACAGAGCAGAGGTGGGATTTAAACCCACAACCCTGCCGGTGTCAGGCAGCGGTGATACGCACTGAGCTGCTGTGCTGCCATTAAATAATGTACGGTACCAATCGAGAGTTCGAATAGTTTGCTTAATGTTTTTCAGTATGTAGAGCTAATGGAAAAAAAAAACTTAAAATTAAATATAAAACATACATCAGGAGAACCAAAACAGCTACCTTGTTATTCAGTATGGTTCTGTGTGCAGTCGGGATGGCGAACGGAACAATGTGAAATAGGGATTTGGAAGCAATCAACAGGTTTATTAGGTGATGTTCCTCTTTTCAGGCATCTCATTTCAGGCCAATGGCGAAAAACCCGCAGTATTGATGCTTTACTGGTGAACAGGGAATCAAATGAACAGGAGGAGTCTTGGGCCTAGCATCAGCAGTGGGATCCAGATTACTAGAGAAAATCAAAACTAAACCAAGTGAGATCGGTGGAACATGTCAATAAAGATAAGCCAGGTCACATGGCCCTCCTGAGAAATATGGTGCCCAGAGGGTCATACTGGTGGATTTAGTCTGCAGATATTGGGGGTTGGCATTTTTTTTTTTGTTTTATTTCACCGTGTCCCTATATTTCAGAATGGGAATGAACACAGGAGAGATGAAGTTAGAGAGCCCAGGAGACTTATCAATGCTGCTGAAAAGTCAAAGCAAACCAATTAATTTTTGTAAAATCGGTTGCAAGTGTGACAGGCGTTAGCAGAACTGGGAGCAAAGGGGAAATGAAGAGAGGGAAAACAGGAAGAGTCAAAGGTCCCATTCACAATCATGAAAGCGTCACAGGAGACAGCGTACCATCTGTAGAAAGTAGCTTTAATGAAGTAAAGGACAGATGAGTCAAAATTAT
Source organism: Petrocephalus sullivani (assembly GCA_026780845.1). Lineage (NCBI taxonomy): Eukaryota > Metazoa > Chordata > Actinopteri > Osteoglossiformes > Mormyridae > Petrocephalus > Petrocephalus sullivani. The sequence continues at coordinate 10,279 of JAODKM010004448.1, forward strand.
CTATCATCAGTAAAAAAAAACAGAAGCTCTCTTGTTCAGAGGAAATTGCAGGTCTTGAGGACTTAAACACTATCTTCATAAAATAGCTCAAAATGTAGGGTTCTTTAATACTCATTTTTTATGACTTTTCACAGGATTTCGATCAAGTTCAGAACCTGAAGGTCCTAAACTGCATGGAAGTTTAAAGATACTGAAGGATCTGACTTGCGTTTATCTAGCTGAAATCTCCAGTGTATTGAACACAGTCTGCAATCACAGCATGCAGACTTTATTGTACCTCCTAGAATAAAGAGAAGCACTGCAGTCTGTAAAGCCTTCAATTACCAGGCCCTTATGGTATCTAATAGTCTGCCGGCCAATGTAAGAGATGCCTGCTCAATCTCAGCACATAAATCAAGACTAAAAACCTTCTGCAGCATAAATAAAGCCGCCTGTACTGCCGTCGATAAGTGTTTATAAATGTGTGTTATATTTCTATATTTCTACTGACCTTCTGTTTGTTTCTTTTGTCCTCCTGGCAAGAGCATTAGCCGAGTGAATCCTACAGGAATTTGGAAGCTTCCCCAGTCCTCATAGCAAATGCTGCAGACCTACTTAACGTCACCTCCCAGAGCTCAGATAAGACGCCCATGCAGTGCAGGGCTCCTGCTTTGCATATTTCTTTTCAGCTTGAATAAAATTAACATGCTCAGAGGGATTTGGCCTGACTGGCCTTTGACCCCACAATGTGTGTGTATGTGTGTTTTACATCCTTAAGCAAACTCAGGAGTTTCTATTTACTGTCATTCGTATCTTCTAGCCTTTTTTTCTGAACCAAATTAAAATTTGAGAATGTAAATCGTGGTTATATATAATTTAATGCTATCATTGCGGGCCAAAGGTTGTTTTTAATCTGCTTTTTGGATGTTAAGCATTTTCGGGGCAACTATTTTGGCATTCTAAAAACCAGAATTGAGCAAAGTTTCACTAAACTGACGATGGTTTGTGATGCGTATATTTACTTTTTAGCCCAGTATGTGTAATGGAAATGCAAATGAAGGGCCTTAGAATGTGTGCTTATACCTTTAGGGCATTGTAGCTGCTTCTCCTCTTCGGTCCTTCTTGTTGTTACCTTGTAGCCTCACATTAATAATTCGGTTCCACTGGCTCAATCTGTGTTTCATTGTCTTCTCTTTGTTTGGCTGGGTTTCCTTTCATAGTATATAACCCCATTGTTTGATAAAATGGCATCTCTAAAATACCCATATTTTGTGAGGGTTTACCCTGAAATGGACTGACATCCCATCCAGAATTACTTGTGGCATATGCTGGACAGATTCCAAGCTTACTAAAGCCATGTACTGGATAGGCAGTTATCAGTGGACAATTACTAAATATAGCACATGTGCAACTAGGGGTCAGTCTCTTTAATCTAGTTCAGCATCTAAATTATTTACCTAAACATGAGTATTCATGCACAAAGCTGTCTGTAAAGTATGAGACAGATTGTACCATCCACCTGACCCCATAATGTCGGAATAGTTTTTTACATATCTTATTTTGTGCAATGAGATGTAACTGTACCGTTTTGCAATTCTGGCTGGAAACAGAAGTTTGGAAAAGGACCATATGGAAGGGTATGTAAGTACCCATTTCACATGTCGCAGCACTGGAGAACAGGGTGAGAGTGGTACGCATTCATATAAATAGCCTTCTCAAAAGGGAACAGGTGATGGCCACCAACAAGAACGCATTTCTAAATGTCTGGAAGTAATAGTGCGCTAATGGCTAACAGGAAAGTGTCTCAGTGTTCCAGGATGCGCATGCAAAACAAGCCGTCGGCGGAAGGAAAAGACTGCCGCGGAAATGTAATGATGCCCAGTGAGGTAGGTACCACAGCGGCAGCCCCGCTCCTGTCGTCCTGAAAATGGCTTCGTGAGATTGATGTTAATTGTATTTTGTCTTTCACATCTCCTAGAAGTTCTGCGGCAACAAGGTTTGCCAGTGAAGTTTGCAAGTGTCTGCGCCTGATCCTCTCCCAAGCTGGTGTTTAAAGCAGTTCCTTGCTGAGATAATGTTCATTCTAGTAGACAATCATGGAGCCCCAAATGTGGATCATCTCTCTGTATCGGTGCTAATGGATTGTTTTCCCACACGGAGCAAGTGTTTCGCTGTGTTGACTGTTTTTTTATGATATGCCTCTTGTTTTCCCCACTGTTTTTTTTCCCAATTCATCATGTTACCATGGCAATAGTCTTTTAGGGGAAGTCACCTTACACCCCTCGCCTCTCTTAGCATCCTCTCCTCTTTGGTCTTGCTCATTTCATTCTCCTTATGCTACTTCTAGCCCCTCATCACACATAGCACACCCCCCCCCAGCACAGCTTTCTCTCTGGCTCTTTTATTTTGTTCCCTCTTCATTCCCCCTTTTGCTGAATCAAAGACGTGCTCTTTAGATTGCGCGCTCCACGGCACATTCTTTACTCGCCCGTCTCTCTTTTCATCTCTGCATGTCTTGAGAATTTTAGACAGAGAGATAAGTACACATGTAGGTGTGGGGAAGAATGACTTGGGGAATGAAAAACATTACATGCCTCAGCTCCGCACATAAATAATGTATGCATGTAATGCATGTCGAAGTCTGGTTAATGGCATCGGACTCACACATACTATTGTGATTCGGGGCTGAGACACAGGCTCGCTGTTACAAACGGACCCAGGGACTTTACACCATAATATTAAAGCCCCAATAAGTCACACCTTTACCCCGATTGCCCTGCGTCCGATATGCTGTATAACAAAAATCGCTCATTCAAACACAATAATACAGCTTAATATTAGTCATTTCTTATATACACTCATTATTTCTTTTGTGTGTGTATATATATATATATATATATATATATACACACACACACACATATATTGCTTATAAGTTCATTTGAAGCCTGGGGTGGCTGAACAAAGCAGAATCAAATAGTATCTAAAAACTATTTTGGAATATAAGATTCTGTGTCTCAGTTTTGCAGATTTATATGATTTTATTTGGCTTCTCTCTTTCTTAATAGCAATGAATAGCAATGAAAGTGCTCAGCTTTATAACCGGGGACAGGTTAGAAATATAGCGTTATATAATGCCACCTCTCCTTCTGCTGCCCTCCCCCCCCCGCCACACTCTTACTTTTCACACGTTGCACATTTTATCATGGTTATAAAAACCCCACCTTTAAGGAGCAACACTTCTGGAGTGAGTACATGCATTCTCTTTGGATAGGAAAACACTGGGAGTTATTATACAGGGCCTGAGAGCTCTGGCTTCGTCACTGAGCACAGGAGCCCCAAGACCTGAATGCAATTAGCCATTAGCTGCCTGATTTATTGGGAGGTTGTCATATACTGAGGGTCATGCAGAGAGCACTCTGGACCACAGTGTCAGGAGTCCGTACGAACTACACCTGCTGCTTTTCTCTTTTCTCTCCTGTAGGGCCATAGCTTGGAGCTGCTGTCAACCTCACAGCTCTTTTGCACAGAAGGGACTGTTTTGATGCAGCATTATTGGAAAGCATGCACGCTGTTTGTTCAGGGCAGAGTTTTCACTCTGCTTGCCACAGTTTGCAGCTTGGCTGTTCCTCTCAGCCGTGGATGTATGTTTTTCACATCCTATCGTGTCGATCCTCCCTCACTTGGGAAATTGCCTTTCTGCTCATTTTAATGTATGACCCCCCCTTTTTGACACCTTTGGCAGTACAGCCCAGCCACTGTGCCAATAAAGCACTTTGGATTGAAAATGAATTGGTACTGAGCAGACTATATGGGTAAAACTATAAAAGTAATTGGAAGATGGTCAGAGGAAAACTGTATAAAATGCACAGATAGACATGGGGGGTGGGAAATGTCTAAAACTCGAGCATCAAGTATCTGAGGATGGGGGGGGTGTTTTGCTTGCTGTGCTGGTTTGCTTGGTTAGGAGGTAATTAGCCCTCAGTTAATTAACCATAATTTTCCCATGGAGAGAGAGGAGTGTAAAGATGCGGGCAAAGGGTTTAGGAGAGGGACGGGAAACAGGGGCAGCTGGGTAGGCCGGGAGCTGGGAGCCCCGAGAGTTTGGTGTGATGCAGGGTGCTGGCTGTCCCAGGCAGGCATGGGGACTCAGTGTGGGTCTGTGACTGTGAGGTATCGGTGCCCAGCTAGCTACCGGGCCTGGGCTATTTCAGCTGGACCCTGGTTCCTGTCATCCGCTGCCCAGCCACTCTGGAGCCACAAGTGCCATGCTCCCGGGCAGCACTGACGTCCGGGAGCCGTTCTTCATGGTGAAGAGCAGAGCCGCGCCCACGTCTGTGAGAGCCTGATGGAGAGCTGAGGTTAATGCATGATGCACGTAGCCAGTGGAGGCTGTGGTGAGCTCCAGCAGCGCTGTCAGGGAGGCGGCCCGGCATGGCGCTGCACGCCCCCTTGCTCCCATTATGGGTGCCTGCTGGCTCCCACCCCAGAACAGCTCCATGACAATTAGCCTAATTGAAAACTTGAGGGGAGCCATTTTCTAGATTGAGTCTCTCTTTAAAAGTTTTTTTTTTTTTTTTTTTTAAATGAACATTAATTCTGTGCCAGGACTTGGTTTCAAAGTCACTCTTGTGCCTGCGTTATTGTTTAACGTAGCCAACTGATGCCTGCCTCAGCATCACTTAGATTTGAAAGGGGTTGGATGTGAGGTTAAGTATATAATCAGCAGCCTCCTTTAACAATATGCAGGTTGTTACACATGTGGAATACAAATAGATACAGATTAACAGAACCATGTATGTGCAGACAGATACCTTCACAAAAGCAACACTTACAGCAACTGGCCATTTAGACGCTCACTAGTAGAAGTGTTACAAAAACGAACAACATGTAGAAATACACATGCACACGTATACATGTATTCATGCATGAACATTACCTGTATACCTGACATGGAAAAAGGCTTAGCCTGGAAAAAAGAAAGATAAATTAATTATCCTGGTAAGCAATGAACAGTGAATAATGAATCGTACTAAATAAACATTTGTTCTTTGTTAATTTTGTCGTTACACAAAACTTTTCAAAAACATGGACCGTATAAACCTACATTTGTGAAGTGCAATATTCTAGTATTAGGACTTTTTTTTCCCAAATAGCATGGCACATCCTGTCACTGTGGTATCTCACCCTCATGAAGATATCAGTGCTGTTAAAGATGGGATCCATGATCTCCACCCATTGTCTGTGTTTCTGTTCTTCCTCAGTACTTCTCACATAGTCTCTGTGACAAATGACAAAATCATGACTATATACTAGTTCATTGTTTGTACTATAGATGGATGGACAAATGGGCTGGCGGGGGCACAAGGTGCTGTGCACCCTGGATGGCATGCCAGTTACACATAGACATACAACTATATTTCTGTTAATTTTTATGCTAATTTTAATATCCAGTCCACCAATAATAATAAAAAAAATTGAGCAACATTGCCCTCTGGTGGTTTCATAGCATATTTGCAAGTATCTCTTGAATTGTTAGTGACTCAGGAAAGGTAGATAGATAGATAGCACACTCACAGGAACATTTCCATAAGCTTTGCTTGTGTCTGTCCTTCACTCCGTGCGTCTTTATGGCGCCCCCTAACTGCCAGGGCAGCACTGGACTGAGATAAGTTGAGCTGAAGAATGGGAAGTGAGAGGGAGGACAGGACCTGTGAGCTAGAAGAAAGGGGAAATGAGGAGGGATTAACAGGAATCTAGCAATCAATAGGTGAGACACTGATGTCCAATGAAGGGCTGTATCTCATGCATATTAACAGGCTGAGCAGCAACAGGTTCACTGATTGGACAGGAGGTAAGAAACAGAGACATCGGTTTGGTCTGTATAAATAGAGCTAATTCCCTTCAACAATGCTGGCTTGCGTTTCACTTCCTTGGCTGATAGAATTGTGTGGTGAAATTTTATACAGTAAAAGTGTGCTGAGTAACAGAAGATGTGAACAGCTAGGAAAAGAACCCACAGCAGAGCCTCTTAATGCACTTAGTCACCTGTCTGCCGTCACCCTCCTGTCGACGGTCAGCACTCTGAGCTCCATCCTGCCATCCAAACTCTGGTATCGTATCTGCAGCTGAGCCCACACTTTGCCAGCAGAGAGCAAAGCTAAAAGGACGAGAGACCATCCAGGAATAAGTCACAGAAAAATCACAGTGATGCCTCATGAAAAACACTGAAGAAGACTTAATAGAGTTGTGACATGTTCTTCACCCCTCTGGGAAAATTGTATTGTTGCCTATACCACCTTCCTCTCCGTTTATAGGTATGAGAAAGTCACAACAAATTTCTTGAGCACTGAATGGTGACAGCAGTCTACCAGCCAGGGGCTTCAAACTAGCAACCTTCAGATCACAGGCACACAGTCCAAGCCAGCTCAGCTACACATCAACCATAGCACAAGAGCACCTAAAACGGCAGATCTGCATGATCTGTACAACCAGCTGCTGTTAGGAGGATTCAGGAAGGCACCCCCCTTGCATTTCCTTACCTGCCATCTCTTGCTCCCTTGCTCCAAACTGGAAGGTGATCTCTGTGTCTGAAAACACATTCCCCACCTGCCTGGTGACTATGTGGCCGGCCTCCCTCTCTCCTCTCACAGACCTGGGAAAAGAAGAACAGGGTGAGGTAAAAAGAGGAAGACCTTTATAAGGTCATATAAACCACGGTGCCCGTTTATCCTGTAGGTCAGTGGTGCCCACACGTTTTCAGATATGGAGCTGCTTTTAAAATGACCAGGTCAAAATGATCTACATACATTAAAAATGTTAAATATATGTGATATATATTATGTATTTCATATTTATATGTACAATATATATTGGTGAACCTTGCATCACTGCATGAACCCTTACAGCACAATACAATGCAATACATGTATGGTTCCTTACTTGCTCCGACTCCCCCACTCATTGTTTATATCCCTTTTTAGTAGATATAAATTGGAAGGCTATAGCTGGGTCACTTTGCTCGCCAGAGTTTTGCATTAGCTCACAATACATTTGCGTGTCCTGCCGGGTGACGCGTTAGAAGAAAAGGGATCTAAGTAGTTTTTATGGTAACCTAATGTATCAAAGTTTTAATGTCGTGCAATCTACCTGCACTACGTTTGCGATCTACTGGTCAATCATGATCAACGTATTGGGCACCCCTGCTGTAGGCCATTCTATACCTTTTTCCTAATCCTCTCCCCTTCATGAACATATTCATGTCAACCAAATAAAACAATTTCACCATGGGATTAATAAAATTTAATTTATCTACACTTCTGCAAAGTAATCTCATGCATAATAAATCAGACAGTAGAAGGCATGTCTCAAATTAATAATATATCATTGCTGTCTGATGAAAAGATGTAATACAGTCATGTGTTGATTAATGACAGGGATACAGTCTCAGAAATGTATTAACAAGCAGTATCATTGTTGTGCGAACATCATAGAGTGTATTTACACAACCCTAGATGTTATAGCCTGTTACTGAATTAAGTTACAGTAAATGTGTTTTGTAAGTATAAAGTAAATAATGAAATCTAATTGTCATCTAATTGACCAATAAAAACACATTTTATTAAGTCACCAATTTCACTAGTATTTATGTTTATATTATTTAACATCTGTATTCATGATGGCCATTTTCTATGGATTACCTTATATTACAAATTTTAACAACTTAGTATTGATAACTAGATAGCTAGCTGAGATTAGTTTGTATCTTGTTGACACTGACATATTTGCCTCATTGACAACAATAAGTCCATCTAAAACATTAAACTATTCACTGACAGCAAATATAGGTTTCTATTTGTAGTTCTAAGCATGTCTCACTATGCAGTTTTAGGTTCATTTTGCAAAGCAGCTTCACATAACGATGATGCGTGTAATGCTTTGCTTTGAGAACTAATAAATGTGTGTTGTGTTGTCACATGACCACATTTTTGGTTTCTTACAGACAGGTTGGAAGCAGCAAGGTGACACTGCAGTGTGTGGCCACCATTTTCCTCTCCACCACAGACTGAAATGCAGTGCAAAGTCCACTCAGGCTAGCAATTGTGACCTGAGGATGCAAATATGGGTCAAGTCAAGTTAGTTTTGACCAATCTTGATATGAGGAGAACATCTTGCTAGATATGTGCAATTGCATTTGTCTTGCAGCAGAGGGACTTACATTTCCACCCGTCAAGTCAAAGAGTCTTCCCAGTTCATCCAACCGACAGTCTGCCCCCTCTATGGTCAGCACCGACACCATGATCCTAACAGAGCCATTATGTTATAACTTGTACAATTAGAACAAACTCCATCAAAAGCCGTTGAATAAATATCTGGTAACACTCTACTTGGGGGGGCACAAATAACATAATTACTCAGTCACTACTCAAGAACTGCATGAAATACATGAACCGTCATGACTGATTAATGTGGAATGATCATGGCGTCATACATAACTAACTCTTATTGACTGGCTAATTAAAACATTAAATAAGAGTGTACCACTACATTATCTGTGCCCCTCAAGTCAGGTGGTACCAAATATGTTATGGTAATTGCATCAATAATCAATGAGTGGTGGCTACCCCTGATTAGCAGCAAACTCTCCCAAGTCCTGGTAGAAGATGGAGGAGGGCACAAGCGAGCGACAGTCTGTCTCGGGAACGTCGAGGTTGCCTAGCCGGGTGTTAGCCTTGCCGTCTGTGCAAATCACCACCTAGCCAAGAGTTACAGCCTGAAGACCTTGTCCTCTTCAGCAACACAGTTCATTACATTTACATCCTCTATACAACATGACATTGATAAAACGTTTGGAAGGTACCAGATAGTGACCAATAAATCTAATTCTGTATACTTACTGATACACAGATAAAGCCACTGGGGTAGCAGGGTAATAAATGATTGATTAGGACATTGGGATTTGGACTAACCTTTGACCCTGGTTGCCGAGAAGCCATCGTAATGGCAGCGAGGGCTGCAGGACCAAGAGCCTTGTCTCCAGTATTTTCCAGGCTCAACGGCAATGAGGACAGCTGTAAAAGTGAATACAGACTGTAGACAAATAGAAAAGGGAAATTATATTAGTCTCATATTCTCTTAAAAAATACTCAATGACATAAAAAGTTAAGCACCCAGATGGAAATTTATTTGAACATGGTGAAGGGTTGTGTGACTGTATCATAATCATTTTATCAGATGGACAACAGAGTTTGCAGTATGGACACACTGCTGGTCCCATGTCAGTAGGGTGTGGCACCCTCCCTGGCATGGATACATGAGGTGACACGGTGTGGAAGGGAGTCATACAGCCATTGTATCCTCTTCAGCAGCAAGTCAGCCCACAGCTGTTGTAACTGGCCCTTGAGATCCTGCAGACTGGCACTGGGTCTGGGATGTCTGAGCTGATCCCACACGTTTGACTGGGGAAAGGTCGGGGAACCTGGCTGGCCACAGAAGAAACTCAATGTGACCCAGGCAGTCCACTGGCACACGTGCCATATGTGTGGATGGGTGTTGTCTTGTTGAAAGACTGTATCAGGATGCTGTCTCAGTAGGGGTAAGACATGCAGACCCAGGATGTCACTGATGTAGTTCTGTGCCGTCAGGGTCCCCCAAATCATCAATAATGACCTGAAGTCATAACCTATGGTTCCCCACACCATGATGTTAGGAGTAACGTCAGTGTGCCTCTCCACAACATTGGCAGGATTGCTCCTCTCTCCTCGGCACCAGCATACACACACACGATCATCTGTGGTAATGCAGTACTGAGATTCATCGCTGAACATGGTACGACGCCACTCATCATCAGTCCATGCCTCCCAATTATGGCACCACTACAAATGCAGCTGTCTCTGTGCTGGTGTTAATGGCAGCCTATGCATGGGAGGGTGAACCCATAGTCTGGCAGATGCCAGTCGTCAAGATACGGTGCGAGATGACACAGGGTGTTGTAGAGAGTCCAGTACCTGTGTCCGGATGGCAGACACAGATGTCATGGCGTTCTGTAATGAACCTTCACGATGTGTGTGGGTGCCCTCACGTGCCCATTGGTTCCAACATGGGGTGACTATGACATCTGCATGCCTCATATGCCGGGCAATTGCACTATACAACCACCAGGACTCACGCAAACCCACAATGTGGCCCCTATAAAACTCCGTCAAGTGCTGGTAATGCTGTCTAATGCGTCTATGAGGCATCCTCTGTGTGCGTCTCTGTGATTAGACGTGCCAGCTCCTTGCAAATCCAATCATTTACATACCCATCGTTAGTCTGCACAAAATTGCATCCAAATCAGACCATTACTTTTGGGTGACTAACGTTTTTTGTCTCTGAGTATCAGGTCACCCAGTGTTCAAGCAATAACTTTACTGAAACATGAATAAGGTGCTGTTGCGGGCTTGCCCGTCACTGCCTCCTGTTGGGCTGTTTCTGTGTTTTTGTGTTGTAGGGTGGAGCATTGGCACAGGCAGGTAAGCCTCAGTGCCCCCGCACAAGTCCCAGGTCTCCGCACAAGGCTCCTATTGGCCAATGGCCCTAACACGATGAGGGATGGCTGAGTTGCCCATCATCTGACCTCCACCTCTTCTCTCCATACCTGTGGACCTCTCTCTCCAGCCACGTCCTGCTCTCTGCCAGAGGGGGCAGGTCCGGGAAGCTGCACACTGCCTGCTGCAGGAGAGCACTGTCCATCAGCTGGGCTCCAGAGAGGAACTGGGAGGCGGCCTTGCCGTTTCCGTGTAGGCATACCTAGGCACACACATGTGGGTCCACATGCTATTACACTCAAACACATACTAGTGCTAATGTTAAACAAGCACGAATTGAGCTATTAAGACAAAAGGGTTGAGTAGCGCTTTGTGTAACTACTGACACATCCGTACCTAGATACACAGATTGTCTTTAAATCTAACATTAAAAATGAGGCAATACCAATACAATCTAGCATCTCAGCAAGCCATTTAAGGCACAGTGAATTCTGCAATAGGACGCCACTTCAGATCCTGTGCATATCCTGCTGGAGCAGAGACCTCTACTAGACATATTACTCAGAGGACATTAGGTACCTGTTTGTTGAATGTGACGAGTCCTACTCTGGTGCTCGGCTCTCTTTCACTTAGGGACTGCAGACATTGCATGACTGCCTGCTGCACACACTAGGAACACCCACACAAACATGTCATCAGCAATAATATAATCCTGAGCATTAGGAATCCAAGTGAGAGTTTGACTGTGTTTGAATCCCACTATTTACAAATGTAAGCACACTGATACCCATACAACTAAAGGCACAAAAAGTACTGCCACCTGAAAGTCCAATTATTTAACATGCCATGGACTTGTATTGTAAACAACATGCTTTGGAAAATTAATATATTGATATTTACATTCTTTTATAACTCTATTGGCCCAAAGAATGGATACAATGAATTGGAAAAACAAGAATAATACACCCAAAATAAGCAAACGCTCACCTGCAGCCGTGATTTGTACGTTACTTGTCCGCCTTCAGTAATCTGAAACAGAATGGAAATATAGAGCAGTTGCAAACAACAAAGACACAAACCACAGACAGAGACAAATAATGAAATATGTTTAGCAACTGGAGTAGTAAAAAAAAAAAAGCATTTCTGTGTCCAAAACACTGACTGTGGTCACCCGTGTGCAATCAAGACAAAAAGTGTACAGGTCTGTGCTCGATTGCTCCGTTCGTGCATTGCTATTGCAGATATTAGGTGGCAGAATTCTCTGAAAAATTATACAACAAAATGCTTAGCTTCCCAACACTAAGCGATCTGCTTCTTTAGCAATAACACTGAAAACATTTGTAATCATTCTATATTTTATTGTATTCACCTTTGTGTTACATAAGCTACAAAATCCAATCCAATACAATCATAGTGTGTTATAAGTACAGCCAGCACCTTTGCCACCTTTTATTCTTCTATTCTATATCTCTTCCATGTTATCACCAAGTACCGCTAGTCAACCTGCATTTCATTAGATTTTTTTTCAATTCAATTTATTTTTATATAGCGCCTTTCACAACAGAGTTGTCCCAAGACACTTTACATGGGTGTGTTGGGATACATTACCATGGGTGTGTTTTTCTCAAAGGGTCTTTCCAGGCATCTCATGTTCGTCAATCATTTGCTAATCAGCACTTGCACAAGTAATTTTATAAAGGGGATAATTAAAAGGTTTCATACACTCTTCGTTGTGAGCATTTCAAGTTTAAGGTAAACAGAAATATCTGTTCCATGATTATCAGATTTTGGTAACAATTTAGTTGAGGGGCCACAAATCATGTCAGTACCTCATTGACTACTGAAGTACTAATCTTGAACATGAATTAGTTAATGATTAACTAATGAAGTAACTACTGAAGTTCCTGCAAAGACTACATGAATCGTCATGATTTATTAATGATGAAGTAACACATAGTTAATGGTTAATTAATGCATTTACTAAGCATGTATTACTGCATTATTTGTGGCCCCTCACCTAAAGTGTTACCCAGACTTTAGTAACATGCAATGGGCACACCAAGCACCCGTGGAATTAATTTATTTATCTAATTCATCATCTTATCTGTGCAATTTGTCCTAAGGGATTTGAGTTTGTCAAAAAGCTTAAGGAGAAAGAAAGAAGAGAGAGAACATAAATTAATAAATGATAGGGCAGTGTTTCCCAACCGGGGTCCCCCAGACAGTCCTCTCAAGAAGCTGGGAGGGAGGACCCGGTTCAGGAACACTGGAATAGAGTACCTCTCCTAGAAAATGTACATACCAAACACTTTTTAAAGCATGTTATAAATAAAAAGGCATTTCCAGAATCCAGTTAACTTTATTTTCCAAAAAATGCTGGCTGACGTAAAACTGTAAGCCTTGGGTCATGGGAGAATCACGAGACACAAAATATTAATTTCAAAACCCTCGTTTTTGTTTTTTTTTTTTTTTTACTTTTTCTTTTTAAAGCCTTTTACTTGTAGGTTTTTGGCAATAATTCAATAGTGCATATACCTTCCGTAAATTACTCCACAATGACTTGTGTAATGAGCATTGTGAGATTTAAGTCCAAGTCCAACTGAAGTTTGTTTGAAAAGAAAGTTAGTATTTGAAGTGGGAAAGTGATCACTGAAAGAGACGGTCAAACAAGAAATAATTATTTAATTACTAAATTCCATCAATCTACCCAGCTTCCAGACACTTATGCTGGTAACAAACTAATAAATTACTCTTGCTTCAAAAAGCCACTATTACTATTGCGTCATCAAATAATAAAAGGATTTTTAAAAGTGTGGTGAGCCTTACATATAAAAAAATACTATGTGCCCTCACTTTCAAATATCGAACATTTAAAATGTAGCTGCATTGTGTAACATCAGAATTAGATTCATTATTTTTTATAATTGTTAGCAGAAACACATTTCTCTCATTATTCCAGCATCAACTCAGCATTTGTATTTTTGAAAAGGTTAAACTGAGTTAGCTCTAGCCTGGTGGCATGCACCGTATGCATATGAGTGTTTATATACTAATTAGTCTACTCAGAGGTATCTGCATTGCATTCTGGGATACGATATTCACAGCCCATTAATACAGAGTAGACAGATATAAGCAACATAGGCTGCAACATACCTGTGACATAACATTCATTGACCCTGAGATATCGATACAGAAAATGAGTAGCGGATCAGTTTGAGGCTTTGGCTCAGGGGTCAAGGGAAATAGAAAATCTTCACATTCCACTGTAGCACAATAGCCTTGAGACGATTTCCATGACTGGCAGAAATAACAGCATTCTACCTAGATAAACAGAAGCAGAAAAGGCTTAGAAATGTTACTATTTGTTGCAGTTTAATTTATATTTCAATTTGCATTCCTGTACAATTGGCAAAATGCCTATCTTGTCAGTGGCAGCATGCAGAAAGCATTCATATAATGACTTGAGTAAATGATTTATTATCCATTGTGATTACTGTGACAGCTGCTTTGTGTTACTCTGCACTCATTCCCATTGTACCGGCGTGACTGTTATAATGTATGCAAATTACCATATTGTCATAAAGGGACTCCTTTGCTGACCCACACTGTGAGCAGGCTGTAGGCTCGTACTCTATTGTGTTCACTGTGATTGGACAGACAAAGACGGAGTCACCTTCCTATCGGACACAGGCCGTGCCGTTATATCAATGATACATTTCTTCTAACAAAAACCAGCAGAAAACATCAAAGGGGTTTAATGTAGGGACAAATGAGGACGCCGAAGAAGAACACGATGATCACGACGATGCACTTCTCACCATTTTTTTCTGTCACTAATTTCCCCACAGCGACTAGAATCACATTTGGGTTCCCTGGCAAAGGCTGCTTGTCCAACGGAGCTGCACAGTTGATTGTTATTAGACAGACAGCTATTAGAATCACAGCCAGATGCATTAATAACGCTGAGTATCAGACAAAGAAATGACTGACTGCCTCATTAACATTATGGGCAGTCCAAAGACCAGCAAACAGCACAATGATAAAGAAATTGCTTATTAATAATTCTGCATATGTGGCTCCATTTGGTGTCTGAAATACTGACTGTGTGACAGTGAAACAGGCAAACTCACCTTCAGATAGGCTGTCTGGGAAATGTGGTGACGGCAGAGGGTTAGGAGAAGCAACGTGAGAAGTGTATTCTTTACTGAGAGCCTCGTATTCTGGATGACTATTCAGGGGCAATGGGTCTGAAGATTGTGGGGGCACAAGAGCTGCAATTATAGAGGAAAAAAATACGAACTTTCATTAAAAATTGTTAGCACTATGGGAGAGAGTTAAATCCTGATAGCTGTTTTGTTCAGGCAAATTGCTGGTTCACTCTTATAATGTGTAAAGTAAAAGTGACTAATTGTCATTGTTGATATACTGCAGCACTCAACAATGAAATGTGTCCTCTGGATTTAACCCATGTGACATAGCAGGGGGCAGCCACTTCAGCACACGGGGAGCTGTACTTGGGCATGGTACTTTGCTCAGGGTACCTCAGCAGGATTTACAGGTCAGGGACTCAAACCAGCAACCTTTCAATCACCCAGTCCCATCCCTAACCATTATACCACCATGGTCGAAAAGATCTTTTGTTCAGCTCTACCTTTGTTAAAAAGTCTTCCCTGCCTATTACGGCAATTTGAGCTTGACTGTGGCTTTTCAAAAACTCAGCTCACCCAACAACAATGGTACTGATGCATTAAGTCAGGAACAATAAACTTCCTGCTTCACCAAAAAGCCAAAAAGCAGTTACCTGGCTTCTCCGATTCAGCCCCAGCGTCCCCTGGTGTTTGGAGAAAGGAGGAGCAGTCAGGGTCGACAGACTCTGACTCACTCTTATCTCCCTCCTTGCAGAACCTGGATTGGGCAAAAAAAAAATTGGGCGGAGACAGGCGCCCTAGCTGCAGTTTTTTTGGTGGAAGGCGAAGAACTGTAAGAAATAACATAGAAAGCATGAGTATGCAGTTTGGTACTGTGGCACCAAGCCCCGAGAGCTCCCCACCTGCCCGATGCTCACCGTTCTTTCGTTCTACATGAGCCCTGGTCCTTTGGCCATCATTGGTATTTCTCGGCCGGACCTCCGGGCTTTTTGGAGGGGGAGGAGGGGGATGAGCGGGCGGGGTGGGCGAATGGGACCGGGCTTTATGTATGGGCGGGAGCAGGGCTGCACGTGTCGGCAAGGGACATGAGGGGAGGGCAGACCAGATACAATCAGCATTCAATATACATATACAACAGGCACAGAATATCAAAGCTCAAATAATATGTGAAGTAATGATATGGTGAGTCATAAGTGTAGGATCACACACACACACATCACATACAGTACAGGCACCCAGATAATGGGCTTTATGGCCCGGAGCTTGGTATAACATGGTACCCCCTTTAGCAGCCTCTGGGGGTTCTGGAGGTAATGCTCCAGTAACTACAGATAAGAGGATAGGACAAAAGAGACCAGTGTTCCACAAACACACACACAATCACCTGAAGAATAAAGAGTTTCTAATGGCGCTTTTCCACTGCATAGTACGGCACAGCACGGTTCAGTACAGCTCACCTTGGTTTGGTTCAGTTCGGCTCGGT